>PVHP010007771.1:0-55535 GCA_004024765.1 Zapus hudsonius | reverse complement strand
CCAGTCCTTATGGTGGAGATCCTGCTATTTTGAGCAACACCGATAAGCCTAGAGGTTAACTTTTATACTAAATGAAGTCAATCACACAAAGAAAGAAACATATTGCAGAAGGTCACATTCATGTAGTATCAAAACAAAGCACAAAGCATGGGAACAGAATAAAGCACTGGTTGAGGTTGACAGGGGCGGGGAGGGGGGGGTCAAAGGGAAGGAGCTGAGAAGTCTCTCCCAGAGAACCAATGCTGGAGGGATGTAGCCCTAGGAAGTGCAGGGAACAGAGTGAATAATGCAGTGTGCTGGGGTTACTTGCATTAAAGGCTGGGTCTTCAATTCTATTCTACTGGTCAGACTGTTTTTCTGCCAATACCATGCTATTTTAATTACTACGGCTTTGTAGTATGTTTTAAAGTCAGGTATGGTGATGCCTCCTGCATAAGTTTTTTTTTGCTCAGAAGAGTTTTAGCTATTTGAGGTCTTTTGCCCTTCCAAGTAAATTTTGAAATTATTTTTTCTGCGTCTGTGAAGAAGGAGGTTAGGATTTTTATTGGCAATGTGTTGAATCTGTAGATAACTTTTGGCAGGATTGCCATTTTTACTATATTGATTCTCCCTATCCATGAGCATGGAATGTCTTTCCATCTCATCACATCCTCCTCTATTTCCTTCTTTAGTGTTTCAATATTTTCCTTATATAAGTCTTTCACTTCCTTGGTTAGTGGTATATTCCAAGGTATTTGATTTTCTTTGAGGCTATAGAGAACGGAACAGTTTCTCTGATGTCTTTTTCAGAATTATTGTCTTCTGTATATAGAAAGACTACTGATTTCTGTGAGTTAATTCTGTATCCTGCCACTCTGCTGAAGGCATTGATCACCATCAGTAGTGTGCTGGGAATCTGTTCAGCCACTACGCCTTAAGTGCTCTTTCTATAGAAAAGAGGATAAAATATATAATATGATGGATATATTGATTTGTTAATGACAGTAACTATTTTACTATCAACATAAAATATCATTTTGTTCACCCCAAGTATAAATAATTAAAAAGCA
The DNA here is from genome assembly GCA_004024765.1 of Zapus hudsonius. NCBI lineage: Eukaryota > Metazoa > Chordata > Mammalia > Rodentia > Dipodidae > Zapus > Zapus hudsonius. The sequence goes on along the minus strand of PVHP010007771.1, from coordinate 54,486 downwards.
AACATTTTATGAACTTGTTTTCTGTATCATAATAAGTGAAAATTCAAGGAGATGAAATTGAAGAAAAATAGGAAATGAATCTGAAATAATTTTAATCTTATTATATATATTTTAACCAAGAAGCATTTCTGTTCTCTGAAAATTATTATTCACACTACATACAGAGAGTTATATCACTGTTCTTTCTCCCGTATGTTTTTATATCTTAGTTCACTATTTTTCAATTTGGAGGAATGATTTCAAAATTTTGTTTCCTATCTTCACTGCCAAAGAAGGCCTTTCATAAAGACGTAGAGATCCAAGTGAAGAAAATGTACTACAATCTACATTAATATTATTAACATTAGTATTTTAACATAATAGTGTTGAATAGTTAAGCAAATATTTTATTTTTTTCTAATAATTTTCATTATTGTCTCTTTGCTATTATATTAGCTGTCCTAAAGAACTAGTGCAAGTTGTTGTATCTTTATATCTTTAAATTGCTTGGAATATTTTATATCAGATTAACAAATTCTGTCTTCAAGGGATGTAATTTCACAGATATACAGACTTTTTCAGGTAATAATTTCACATAATTATGTCAACAAAACCCCTTAGTTATGAAAACCTATCCAAACAAGCATAACACTTTTAGAATCCTCTCTCTTACCCATGTGAAATGACATTTGCTTCGTTTTTACTTGTGAAATTATCTGAAGAAGCATTTTAAAAGATGTGTGTGCATGTGTGTGTGTGTGTGTGTGTGGTGTACTAGCAGAATTATATCAAAGTATTACAACCCTAGTCATCACAAGCAAGATTGAAAAATTTTAATTTGCATTTTATAAAAGAAGATGGGCAAGTCATTTTGTTTAGGTGTGACATTTTAAAGTATTCTGTCACAAAATAACCAGTGAACATGTGTCTGAACAAAAATTTCCATGGTTCCTTCCCACCTTATTACAAGATAGCATAATGTCTTTGCTATTCCAAATAACATAAATCTACACAACCAGACCCAAACCAAAAGCATCACTTGTCAACCCTTGTTTTCTACAGAATGGACACTCTTCATTCTCGGTACAGTCTCTTCTAAACAAAGGCATTCACTCTTTTCTAGTCTTTATTCTATTTTACAATATGTAAAGTATGCCTTTACATTGTTTTTTTTTTTAAGTACTTTGAAGTCACTTGAAGAAAAATGAATGGAAATAGTTCCTTGAGAAACACCATGAGAACCTAGGATGTCCTAAATTTGGAATGAAGACCTTAACATTCACAATTATTTGAAGTTAACACAAAATTTCATATGTAACATTTTTATACATAGTTTACACCACTTATTAAATATTCAGTTACCTACTAAATCGAGCAAATAAGAACCTGAAACCCATCTCATTCGTTTGAACATTAAGGGTCCAAGTGGGATTTTATGTTCATTCAGATAACTTGAGCAAGTGGAAGACTGTTAAGAAAGAATCCAGGGATGGAGTGTAGAGAAATTACGATGGATACATTGAACTAAGGCTAGTGATGGTGGACTGTTCACACACTGAGACATGAGACGAGGGAGCCGTGATTGTACCCCCAGGACTCCAGTGACCTTGAAGAAGCAAACAGATGAAGCAGAGCACTTCAGGTGGAGGAAGGAATGGGCTCTCATCTCACCCTCTCTCCTCGAGTCTCCTGCTGGTTGACCAACACTACATCCTACATCCGTGCAGAGACAGAAGCTCCACCTCCAGAGAGGGATTGGGGGAAGAGCAGAGAGGTTTTAGAGGAGCCATGGGAAGCACCTGTCACAACTATAGGTGAACAGATTCCTTTCTGTATAATTAAGACAATGAAGTGGTAGATTTGAAGTGTCTAAATTCTGTGCTGAATGTATTCATGTATGTATATGTGTATGTATGTACGTATGTATGTGTTAATGTATGTATGTATATGTGTGTATATATGTATGTATGAATGTGTGTTTTAATATATGTATGTATGTATATATGTGTTAATGTATATATGTATGTATGTCTGTTAATGCATATATATGTTTATGTATGTGTGTGTATTAATATATATACGTGTATGTGTATATGTGTGTTAATGCATATATGCATGTGTGTGCTAATGTATGTATATATGTATGTATGTTTATGTATGTTTATATGTGTCTATGTATGTGTATATTAATATATGTATGTATGTATGTGTGTTAATGTATATGTATGTATGTGTTAATGTATGTGTGTATTTTGTTGCTGCTCCTCTCAAAACATGGCTAATAAAGGTGTTTTCAGAAATTACCTACTTTTATTATTGTTTTGCATAGATGTGTTCAATGGAAAATTGGAAAGACGGGAATGGCAGTACCCTGAAAATCCAGTCTCTGTCTCCCTCCCTGATCCTGTTTTCTCTGTAACAAACACTGCCCCTCTTTTCTTCGGAGCCCTTGCTACTCCAGCCACGAGTAAGTTCATGCCTCCCATCTTCTTTGTTACATGAGCTGCAGCAATTATACAGTCTTCTTGTTGCTTTTTAAATGCTACACTAGCTCTTGAGAAAGTTCAGAGAATGTTTGCTTTTTAAGATAAATAGAAATGTGTGTTATGAACATAAAAAACTACTTTCCTGCCAGTTTTTTATTGATGAAAATTTGGTTCTGAGGAAATCTTTTATCCCTACATTCAAACTCCCCAAAACATTATATTTACACCATTTTACATAATTTTGTTTTAGTAAATGGTGATAAGTATTTTAGTGCAAATTTATTGTGGGAAAAAAAGAGTGCATTTAAAATGTAAGAGAAAGCCAGGCATCCGGTGCATCACTGCAATCCAGGCTCTCAGGAGGCCAAAGCAGAAATATCATGGATTCCAGGCCATCTTAGGTTACTATGAAAACCTGTCGAAGTAAAAAAATTTTAAAAAACCAACAAAATACAATCCAATAAAAATAAAAAGTAAAAGATATAAAAAGCAGTCAGTTATTATGTTTTACAATTCAAATTGAGATCGATCCATATTTTGTTTGTATGTTTTAAATATTATTGTAGAATTATGTAAGTTCCATATTTTAAGGAAATGAGTTCTTTACAACTGAAGAATGGAGATACAGCATTTCATAGTGTAATAATGTCTCTTCATACTCATAAAACTCCTAGTTTTTCTTCCAATATGCTCATTTGTCTTTTTTTATGTTCTCTCTGTTGACTTGTTAATCTTTTATTCATTTGGAATTTATGTTAGGCTACTTCCCAAGTTATAAATCCAGCATTTTTCTCAATTATCCAAACATCAATTCAGTAAATTATCTTTTTCCTATGATTTGATTTAAAAAATTCCAAAATTCTTAAAGATTATTGAATGTACTTCTCTTATGTTTCATTAATACATTTGATAGGGGGGCAGAGATATGGCTCAGTGGTAAAGGCACTTGCCTGCAAAGCTTAACAACCCAGGTTTGATTCCCCAGAACCTACATAAATCCAGATGCACAAAGTGGCACATATATCTGGAGCTCATTTACAGCAGCTAGAGGCACTGACGTGCTCATTCTCTCTCAATCTCTCTCTCTCCTCTGTCTCTCTTGCTTGCAAAGAAATGAAAAAAAAACCAATACATTTGATAGCCTTCTTTTTGTTTCTTGATATCTTTGTGAGGTAAGCACGAACATTCTTCCTAGGATGATGAGAGCCTTGGCTGTCCACCAGTTACTCTACCTATCAAGACCAATCAAGAATGATTTTGCTACAAAATCATTAGGCGAATCATTAGAGCCTCCACGAAGAACCAGGATATCATTTATGACATTCAGGAAACAGTCATCATTATCTGTTTTTCTACATCATGGAAACAGAAGTTTGGACAATGTAAGCTCATACAGCAAGCAAATGTCAAAAATACAGTCCAATTTGTGGTGTGTTTTTAGTTTTCTGGTCTCAACTCAAGCAAAATCCTCATAGGTAATTGCTCAATGTGTTAGACTGAGTATTCAAATCCATCAGATACAGGTTGACATGCAAAACTAAAACTCAGACACCAAGTGACCAGCAAAGATAGAAATGCGCTTCAGGACTTTGGCAGATCTGGAAATTGTTGAGACTGAGGTTGCAAAGCAGAAGTCCCCACTTCGCATGAAATGCCTCGTAATGTAAAGGAAAGACTGACGGTTCCAGGAAGGGGACTCGATGGTCAGGGGTCATGTTAGAGAGAGGACAGGGCTTGTGATGTCTTTGCAGAGGGACAGACGGATGGGCTTTCCTGGAACGGGAACTTTTCTATTCATTGATTTGTTTATGCATTCATTTTGTGAGAAAATTGTGTTTTGACATCTTCTGAGAGAGGAGAAGAAAGTTAGTATTTGTTTTTCGTGAAATCCAGAGAATTTGCATAGTTATAAGACCTCATGCAGTGGAAATGCTGAATTGCTATGGTGTGAGTCGCTCTTTACTGGCAAGAAGACCATCAAATTCTAATTTTCCTTCTATAAACACTTTACCTTCCAGTTTCAATCCTTATACTATTTGGTATTCTTAAAGGATCATAGAAGGCATGTATAGCAATCACTGAGGACAAGGTAGACATTCATATTTACACATTTTGAATTCTCCATTCTCTTCTTAGAGTGCTAGTATCAAGCTTGCCAGGAATTATTTTCTGTTTATTCTTTTGCTCTAATCCTCTTTTAGAAAAAAAAAACAAACTTCACTTTTTGACTGTAGTATTTCTAATGATATCCATAGAAAGATTTTTTTCCAGAAAAAAGGCACAAATACTACATTATTTCCAAATTCCTTTGAACACATGGAAACCATAAAGAAACGGTTTTCTACAGCTTATATGCTGGTGAAATGAACAGAGAGGTTTTTCCTAAGCTTTTAATCATATGATAAAAAATATGTGAAAATTATACATATACAGGTACAGAGAGCATGGTGTGCAGGGGAGGAGCTCTGCTGATTTCTGAATATTATTTCACTTTGTAACTTTAAAGACCCCCCCTCAGGTTCCAGGCCACTGTTAAGACCAAGGGACTTGCACAAAAACAGATCTCATTCAGGTTTGTTTGAAAATGTAGGTACAAAAAAAAGATCCATAGCTTTGTCTATTATTTTTAAAATATAGTAATCAATGTACTGTTATATTCAGATAATTAATACTGGTGTCAGCTGAAGAATTTTATTCTTCGACATTAGCATGTTTCCTCTAATTTTTCCCCTACCCAAATTCCAGTACCTCAGAGAGAGCATCTTGCCACTCTCTTCTCATTTCTCTTTGTCTATGTATGAGCTTCATTCTGGAATTTTCTTATGTTATTTTAAAAAACACTCTCTCGCCAGGCGTAGTGGTACACGTCTTTAATCCCAGCACTTAGAGGCAGAGGTAGGAGGATCGCCATGAGTTAGAGGCCAGCCAGAGACTACAGAGTGAATTCCAGGTCAGCCTGGGCTAGAGTGAGACCCTACCTCGAAAAACCAAAAAAAAAAAAAAAAAAAAATCAACAACAAAAAAACTCTCAAAATCTTTCTTCCAAAAAATCCATGTTAACCAATCACATTTGAACCTAAAAAGAACTTTATTTTTATTTAGATTTTTTTGATGAGCAGCTAAATTAATGGGTTTTGTGATGGCATTTTCATATATATATTTTCATATTTATTTGTGATCAGAGAGAGAAAGAGCGAGAGAGAGAGAGAAAGAGAAAGAGAGAAAGGAACAGAGAGAACAGGAGCACCAGGGCCTCTTGCTGCTGCAAATGAACTCCAGAAATATACGTCACTTTGTGCATCTGGCTTTATGTGGGTGCCAGGGAATCAAACCCTGGGCAGCAGGCAATGCAAGCACGTGCCTCCAGCCATCTCCCCAACCTTTCATGCATATTGTGTTTGAGTTGCTTCTCATACCCTAAAACCCTTTGTTTCCTGCCCTCTACCACTGGTCCCCTTCCTCCTCTCAAGATCCCTTCACGCATCTTGTATTTCTTGCCTTATGGATCCTGCTCCCCTCTTCACCCCATCATATCTCCTTTCCTCCCTCTGACATTCCTCTTTGTAGCTTCACAATCTCCTCACAGCCCACCGTGCTCCACTCACATTGATTATAATCTCGACTCTGCAGAGGAAGGATAATATGCAGCGTTTGTCTTTCTAGGTCTGGTTTACTTCACTTAACATAATAATTTCCATCTCACCCTTTTCCTGAAAATGTCATGATTTCATCTTTCTCCTAAAGATAAGTTTTAATTTCCTTTAGGGTAATTGTGATTATTATACAATTATTATCATATTCCATGATAAATGTGTTTCATTGTTCTGGATTTAATCACTTCTTTGTTTTTCTTCTTATTATGAGAAAGAATATTTTTTTTTCATGCTAGTCAGCAACCCATGGCTGGATCAAATGAGTAGTAGCAGAATGTGCTTGTTTTGGCTCTCACTGCTAGAAGTTCCAATCTAAGATTGGAGAGCCCAATTCCTTTTGGGCCAGTGACAGGTAGAACATAATGGTGAAGTGTTTGAAGGAACAAATTCATCCACCTTATGTCAAGCCAGGGAAAGAGAGAAGAGAAGAGAAGAGAAGAGAAGAGAAGAGAAGAGAAGAGAAGAGAAGAGAGAGAGAGAGAGAGAGAGAGAGAGAGAGAGAGAGATCCCACAAGCCCTTTCAACAGCAAACATATAATGAACTAAAGACCTCCAACTAAGCCTCCCCTCTTCAAGTTTCCACCATTTCCTAATAATGCCAAGCTGAGGACTGGACCCCTAACCCTAACCCTTTGGAAGGCACTCACGATCTGAGTCATACCAGGGAGTCACTCTTGTATATTAAATATCCATCTACTGAATAGTTTACTGTGTTATATACTCAGTGAGTTTCACTAATTGTTTCTGAGTAAGATGGATACACATAATTCTCATACTTTTGGGATTAATACTGTCAGTTAAAGCAAAGCAATAGTGGCCAGTCATTTCAATATAACTTTTCATTTAAATATATTATGCATAAATATGTACATTAAATTTTAATCTGATGTCTCCAAACAACTGTTCGAGCAGATCTTAAACGCTGCTGATACTTGGTCAATTTATTTCCTTAATGAAAACTGGTATTCAGTCCCACTACTGAATTAAAATTGTGTTTATTTAAAGTTTTACATTTTTATAGCCTCATTTGAATAATAAAATGCAAAGATAGAAGTAGGAGATTAAACGAAAACAAAGCCTGGAAGACAGTTAACTCAGGAGTTTAAACAGAATGAACCACATTGCTGGGGTCTAGGGTTCAGATCTGTCTTCAGAGCCTGGTCTCTTGCTTTTGTTTGGTCCTTATCTGCAAATTGTTGGAAAATATTCCCTGTACTGGAAATGGTTTTGTTTGTTGCATGTAGAAAATAAACAGAAACAGCCATAAAAATGACCTTGCTTGTCTTATTCCTCAAGAAACTGCCAGTACCTGCCTTCACCTGCTCTTTCTTTTTTAGGATTTAAAATTTTTTTTCTTTAATAAGCAGAGAGATGAGAGATGAGAGAGAGAGCATCAGGGCCACCACCTTGTGGGTCTGGCTTATGTGGGTACTGGGAAATTGAACTTGGGGCCTTACGCACTGGAGGCAAGTGCCTTAACCGCTGAGCCATCTCTCCAGCCCTCACCTGCTCTTTCAATCCACTCCTCTTATCCTGTGTGGGCTCTGTACCAATCCCTGCAGTTGTGCTATAAACCCCAACTCCTCCCATTACTAAAAAACTATGCACTAGAAACTCACCTGCATTTTTTTTTGTCTCATGAATGCTACCCTTTATTTTTCATTTTCCCATAGGCGTATAAAAAAGTGTTGTCTTTCCAATACTTAAACAAAGTTTTACCTTGTGATTCTGGTTCTCTCCATTGTCCCCAGCACAGCTGCTGAAGTCATTGCCTTTCATACCTCTCTTCTCTACAGGATCCATTCCTACAAGGCTTGGGACAGATTTCTTTCTTGGTGTCCTCCCATGATCCCCAGGGTGCTGCATTCGCCCTCAGCTTTCCTTGGCTACTTTGCAGCTTTCCACCACGTTGGACCCCTTCCCTTCTTGCCTTCTTCTCACTGGACTTGCTAACGTGGTTTTCCTTTAGCATCTCATTGCTGGTTTTCAGGTTCTACAGACTCTGGTTTGTAAAAATTGGAATAACCACTGGGTAATGAGCTTTTCTTTTCCATCTTTTCTAATTCTCTTATGGCCCATCTATTCTGATGGCATTACACTTCACCAACAGGTTGACATTTCCCCATTTGCATCTCCAACCCAGAGGAAAGTGTTGAACAGTTATTACTAATTTTAATTGTCTAAACAAGTCTCACGGTATCTCTCTTCCCTAGAACCTGTACTACTGGAAATGTTGTTTCATCTGCTTAAGTAATGATATCTGCTTAGATAGCATCATTTCACTGCTTTTCTGCGACCCTCCCACCATCCATCAGAGAATCCTGCTGGGATTTCCCCAATATCTCCAGAATTCTCGCTTTAATCACCTCTTGCTTTGTTCACCTGTTCGTCTGCTCCTAAAAGGACATGATATGTCCCTTGACAGGTTTTTCTAAATGTTTATATTTATCCCTTTTGGTCCATGTTGCTCTCAAGCCTGGCCAAATAATTTACTTTTTATAGACGACAGCAAATACTGGGGAGACTCAGGACCCATAAGTATGAGACAAGATAGTCGATCGCTAAGCACAAGACAAGTCTTCTCTATCAGACCCATAAGAACCCCAGAAATCCTATAGAGAAAGTGGTGGATTTAGTATGAGGGCTGCTCACACTGCTAGCCTGAGCACTTTCTCCAGGGAGATGGTCGTTGACACTGAGGAGACTCAAATCTCATCAAAGCAGAAAATCAGAAGCTGCTAAGAGCTCAAGATTAAAGGAGACTTATAACACACCTACCATCATTCAGGGGACATTGAGGAAATGGAGGCATTAAGGATGGAAGAGCTACAGGGTGGGAAGTTGTACTCTGAAGCATTATTCCCCCAGATAGACTGACTGGTGCATCCATGACAGTGATAACAGGTAACCTACTGAGGAGGGCATCAGTGGAAGACGGGAAGTAAGCGAAAATCCTGATGGTAATATGACAAATTTGAAATATGTTCATCTATTAAAGTTCTTAGTAAAAATGGGGAAAAGTGCAAAATGTTAAAAAATTCTAAAAATTAAATGTAAATTATTTGGCTTAAAATCAGACATCTGGTACCTAGTAGACCCAGGTTTGCATATAGTTCCAGTGATGCATATCCTAATCTATCAACCATAACCCTGAGTTAGGAAGTGGACATGTCCATGTTAAAAATGTTGGTTATTTTAGAATTATGGCTCATACAATGTAATTGGTCTATAACAGTATATTAATGAGATGATCTTTATCCTAAGGGCATTGTAGACTCAGTGTTGAGTTTTTTGCATGGGGGATATGTTGGTGTGAACGTAGACATGAACTCAGTGGACAAAGGAATATACAACAAATGATGCCCCGAGTCAGGATCTACAGGAAGATTCTGATTCCTGAGACATTGTATAAGTTACTTGCTAGATTCTGAGGGAGATGGAGGAATGAGAACAAATAAATGAATGGATGGCTAAGGAGGTTGGGAAGAAATGACAACTCAGTAAGAGAGGTCTGAGGACGCTGAAGCATGACAGAGGTCAGGGCTGGAATTTCTACTGACAATGAACTCAGGATTTAGTCTGAATAGCAGTCAAGTTTATCAGAAGGCCTAGGCATCATGTTTCTGTGTTTAAAATTTCAGATAAGAAGTTATTTTTTTAAAAGAAGTTATTCCTAGATACGATAAGATTTAGTATGTCTCCATGGAAAGGAATCACAGAAGGGGGAAGCAACTGAATTTATGGACCATCCCCCAGCAAACTATGGTAAGAGGTTTTTAAGTTAAGATAACCATTGTGAAACTAAAACTTTCCAGAATGGGAGCAAGAAGGGGATGGTGGTTCAGAGTTTTCCTGGACACCTGGCTTTTCTGATTCTGCTCAGATGCCATGAAAGGTCCATGGCTCAGGTCACAAAGTGACAGGTTCATTCCCACTCAGCTTATCCGGGCTAAGAACTCTGATCAAAACATTCTCCAACTATCCTTTAATGAACTCAGTATGATCACTTCATTAAAAAGTAAAAAGAAGATAGTGAAGGAAGGAAAAGCAAAAACTCTAAGTCCTGTCTCTCTGGCCTTAGAGCTTGTGGTGATTTATGTTCAGAACCAGGACATGTGTTTGGACCAAACTCATGCTTGATCCCCAACTGGTAGCAATTTGGTAAGTGGAGCCACACTGGAGGAGGTGTGTTACTGGGGGTGAGAACTTAGGGGCGTTACAGCCAGTTCTCCCTTGCCAGAATTCAGCTCACTCTCCTACTGCTGTTTTACACATTTTGTGGCAGAGGTGATGTCCAGCCTCTACTCATGCCATGCTGTCCCTGAAGCTTCTTTTAGCAACTGTAAGCCAATTTAAACCTTTTCCTCCTACCAGGTGCTTTTGGTCAGGCGCTTTGTCTTAGCAATGAGAAGGTAATGACAGCAGAGTTGTATAAGGCATATTGCATAATTCCATGTCATTTAATTCTCGAACATATCTCGGTTCTTTGATTACAGATCTACTCAACATATATTATTACATAAGTCTCAGGTGCAATACTAAATACTGTTTTCCTTTTTTGATGATAAGGACCCAGAAGATGAAGAAATTTTAGTAAATTTTCTAGGAGAAAAAAATGCTCAGTGTGCCTTAGCCGAGACCTCTGGTTGCTTCAATAGAAAACAAAATTGTTGGATATGGTATCACCAAGATATTGAAGTACCTGCTGGATTTAACTTTAAATGTATGACCAGAATTAACAATTAACAAGTGATTTCTCAGGTCCTTCCTTCCTTCCTTCCTTTTCTTCCTTCCTTCCTTTTCTTCCTTCCTTCCTTCCTTCCTTCCTTTTCTTCCTTCCATCCTTCCTTCCTTTTCTTCTTTCCTTTCTTCCTTCCTTCCTTTCCTTCTTTCTTCCTTTCTTTTTAACTTTTTATTAATAGCTTTAATAACTATAGATCATAAACCATCATGATTCCCTCCCCTCCCCTCTCCCCCATATTTCTTCTGCCTCTGAGTTAGTCTCTGATTTGTTTTGGTGTCATCATCTTTTCCTCCCACAATGAGTAGGTAACAGGCACTGCCAAATTATGAACATCAAGGCCTTTTTGTGTCTAGAAGTTTGTATTGTAAGCAGTCCTACCTTTCCTTTCTTTCTTTCTTTCTTTGATTTTTTTATTTTGAGGAAGGGTTTCACTATAGCGCAGGCTGACCTACAATTCACTATGTAGTCTCAGGCTGGCCTCAAACTCGGTACATTCTTTTGAAAAAAATACTTTTATTTATTTATTTGCAAGCAGAGAGAGATAGAGAGAAAAGAGACATAGAGAGACAGAGAATGGGCCCACCAGGACCTCTAGACCCTGCAAACGGACTCCAGATGCATGTGCCACTATGCATCTGACTTTATGTAGGTACTGGGGAATTGAATTCAGGTAGTTAAGCTTTGCAGACAAGTGCCTTAACCAATGAGCAATCTCTTCAGCACCTCAGGGACATTATTAAGTCACCCCCTGGAATCCTGCAGAAGAGAAAGAAGTAACATCCATCCTCTGCCACCATTGACCAACCATAGATTAGAAGCAACGTTGTCAACTATGATTCTGAGAGTAAAACCTGGATGAATGACATCGTCATACTCAAGAACAGACTGTCCCACTTATTCACGTGCCTGATAAGTTGTTTTATAATCATTCTACACTCAACAGACAAATATTTAAAAATATGGGTAAGCAATGGATAATCCAAAATAGCTACCAATCATACTTTCTTCCTGAATTTAGGCACTGATTTAATAGTTTTCTACCTTCTTCATTTTCTTTAATTAGTATTTGTGTGTGTGTGTATGTATGTGTGTATGTATACATGTATGTATGTTTAAATGTGTGTGTGTGTGTTTGTGGAGGGGAGTGTACATGATACAAACCCGAGGGTGTTGGTCCTCTCCTCCCACCCTATTTGAAATAGAGTCTCTCTTCTTTTTGCCACTTGGATGGTTAGACTGGTTGGTTCCAAGAGCTTCCAGATTCTCCCGACTCTGCCTCCCACTGCCCTAGATTCATTGGGATTACAGGTATGTGTGCTGTTTTGCATTGGGCTTCACATAGGTGCTGGGAGAGGATTGAATTTAGGGGAAGGCTTTGCAAGCAAGTGCTCTTAAGTACTGAGGCATCTCCATAACCTCCTCCTTCTCCAGCTTTGCTGTAATGCTTCCCTGATGTGGTGGATATAGACATTCAATAGCTCTCTTTTTGTAATAAAGAGTTCTTCAAGTTCCTTGCTTTTTAAGTTCTCAACTTTTTAAGTAAGTGTCATTTTTTTTTACTTTTTGCAATTTACAATCATAAACCTTCAAAGGAAGCAAGGAACTGATGACATTCTATTTGTGTTTTCTTCTGTGCTGTGTTAGCAGCCAGAGTGAGATGGAAGTTGGCTGTTGAAATGTAAAAACATGTATCAACAAGCAATCTGTGGATCCTGTTAAATTTCTCTCCCTGTTAAATTTCTCTCACACTAAATGACACATGTTTTCCCAACTTTTTCTGACACAATGTTTCAGCACTCTTTCCTCCATGATCAATAAAGTTTGCTTAGACAGTGATTTTTCTTACTCTCACTTTTACCTATTTTATATTTCGTTATTAAACTTAAATTCTCAATAAGGATAAGACAAAGAAAGAATAGTGGCAGGAGTATAGAGTTAATTGTCAAGAATTCAACTTCTTAAAAGTATGAACTTGGGCTGGAGAGATGGCTTAGTGGTTAGGGCAGTTTGCCTGCAATGCAGAATGACCTGAGTTTGATTCCCCAGGACCCATGTAAAGCCTGATGCACAAGGTGGCACATGTGTCTGGAGTTCATTTGCAGTGACTGGAGGCCCTGGTGTGTTCATTCTTTTGTTCTCTCTCTCTCTCTCTCTCTCTCTCTCTCTCTCTCTCTCTCTCTCTCTCTCTCTCTCTCTCACACACAACTCTTTCTGTCTCTCAAATAAATAAATATTTTTTTAGAAAAAGTATGAACTTGCAAAATTATTTGGAAACTAAGATTTTAGCAAAAACCTTGCCCTTTCTGCATGAGTCAAAAATACATCTCTTGGATACTGTAAAGATAAATAAGTGATAATTATGTAATAAATTATTTTCACAATAATCATGTTAAGTATCATTAATTTGTACAAGACTACATAGTTTATAAAGGCCCAAGTTATATTTTCCATGTAAATATGTCCATTCCAAAATCTTGTTCTTTCATTATCATGTTATCCTATCTTTCTGTTGTTTTGTCTTTCATTGCATTTAAATTCTGATAAGGATTCAGAGCACAAGCAAATAGAGTAGCTAACTAACATACTGATGACCTACTTCCTGGCCACCTTCCTGCCTGTTGGCTGCTATTTATTTCACCTGTGCAGCCGCCCCTCTGTAGCCAGCAACCCAAGCTCTAGACTATCTCCTGAGAGTTCCAAGCCATCTATTACTTTATGTCAGAAGTTTATCGACCAGTCTCTTTAAGCATTATGGAAATTACACTTGGGAAGAAACAATAGAAGCTCTGTTTTGCAAAATTAGTGTTGTCTATAGTTTAGCAAACATGTACAGAATAGCTAATTGAATAAGGAAAGTGATACATACATTGGTCTCTCTCTTCTCAGTTTCAGATGACTTAACTCAAGCAAGATGCACCAATTTTTGACATTCCATTAAGACTGGTGAGTGCCCTAGGAGACTCATCTCTGAAAACTAGGCAGTTCATTCTTCAATGAGTAAGAAGCTCATTATTGGTCAGAATAGACCATATGCAGTCAGCATGAAAGTTCTAATGTAATCAACATAAAGCAAATTTGATTGAATATTCAACTCAGGGTTTTGCTACAATAAAAGTCACCCAAATGAAGTTCTGGCACACCAAACCATAATTTCTTGTGCAACTACATGAATTGTGTACAAATGTGAGTTAGAAATTAAATTAAAATTAAATTGGAAGAAAATCAAGAAGCATCTGCAACATTTGCACATAGTGATCTTCAAAGATAAGACAGAGCTTGGGAAAGAAAGGGCTCCTTCAGACACATCCTCACAGTGACAAAAATCTGAACCCTAAAGGGTTGTACACAGATAAGGAGGTAACTAAATGTCACATGACTATTAAACATCATCAGGGCATGAAAGCCTCCTGAGGACTGGAGCAAGTGTTTGAGAATAGAAAAAGATTATGTTCAAATCTAAAAAAATAATGAGGCTGGAGGGAGGCTGGGTTCCATAAGACTTCTTAAAGACACAAGATTCCACTTCCTGGTCTAATGATTTTAAAGCCTCTCATCACAACCAAAGGGAATAGAATTAATAAATTATATCAGTGAGGTGTTGTCTAAGGACTACAGTCTACTTTAGGAGTTACGGTCCAATTTGTTTTACATAGATTTTATGGAGAATGGGGTACAGAGAGATGACCTGAAGATGATTGAAGGCAGATATGATAAAAATACAGCCAGTGAGCTGTTGCAGTGTCTATGGATGTGGTAGCTGAAGTTTGAGCTAACAAGCTATCTGGGGAAACGGAGAGGAGCCACAAATTCCAGACACAGTTATGAGACATGATAGTCAGAATTTAAAGACAGCTTGAAGGAAGAAATATCATTGGATAAGAAAAATTCTCCCTAGGTTTTCTATATTGTGTACCTTCATAGACTAAGACATGTAAAAAATATTTGGAAATACTGAGTATAATGATTGAATGGGGCAAGGGTAGAATATTAAATTTAATTTTGGATTAGGCATACAACCTTTCTACATAAATATCATAAAGATGACCACTCTGGAAGAAGACGGTTGCAAGATGTATCAATCGGTTAAGTCTCTTGGAATTATTTATAGAACTTTCTGGACAAAAAGCCAAAGGCAGTTTTAGAATGATGTCCGTCATAATGATGATTTTTTTATTGAGCATTGATTTTTTTTTAACTAAGTCGTTTGGAAATAGCCGTTTCCTTTGTCTGTTGAAACCAATTTGGTTTTTGAAAAGAAAGCCAAACACTGCATTAATTCATGTTTAGAAGCTTTCTTTTTTTCTGTCATGTTTCCTGTTGTTAATCTTCTCTTTGCTGGAACAAAACACATGACCTTTTGGTCAGCTGATGGAAGGAAAGTTTCTTTTGGTTTACGGTCTCCAGGGGAAGCTTCACGATGATGTGGGACAGCCTGGCATGAGCAGAGGCTGGACATCACCTCTGCCAGAAGGTGGAAAACAGCTGCAGGAGAGGGAGTCAATGAACACTGGCAAAATAGGGGCTCATCAAACTCAAGGCCCACCCCCAGAAAGTACACACCACCTCCAACAAGGCTCCACCTCCCAACTTGACAATCACCTGAGGACCAAGCATTCAGGACACATGGGTTTCTGGGGGACAGCTGACTCAAACCACACCCTCACTCTATCACTTTATAGTCAAATTTCTAGAGAGTCTAGTTTCTATCTGTATTATAGATATCATGCTGGATTTACCAAATCCAATCACCGTTTCAGACCTCTCCTTGAAGCTAGGTGAGACTTGGTTTTGACTTCTTGCTGTGGGATGGAGAAAAATATAATAAGTGTAACACATGATCATTTGACCCTATGCTATGTTTTTTTTTTTGGTTTCTCTCTTTATTCAGGTCCATATTCTAGAATCCGAGTATGCTTTCTAAGTCTGGCTTGAATCTCTTCCTTCCATAAATTTATGTGCTGAAAAATCAATCCCTAGAATTACTGTCTAAGGAGAGCATCCTGATACAAGAATCTGGGTCATGCAAGCTCTGCCCTGATAAGTGAATTAAGAATTTGGAGCCTGTAGCTTTGGGTTCCATTTCTTCTATGTGAATAGCAGTATATCTTTCCATTCATACCCTGACATCCTCCCCCACCCATGGAAGATTCAGAATCCAATCAACCTTGTTGGAAGTGAAGACCAACCCTGCCTGCACCTTGGTCTTAGACTTAGTTTTCAGAACTGTGAGAAATGAATTTCTGATGTTTATTACCCAGTGAAAAGTATGAATGATATTAGCAGTACAACTTGTTTAAGACAGGAACTGACTGAGTTTTCTTCAGGCTTTTGCTTATGTTTTGTTGCTTTCTTGCAATGAAGCGTCTATAAGAATTTATTTTATAACTCATTTAACTTGATGAAATGAGCTGACTTAATTGTATGAGCATATTGCCATTTACTTAATTAAATAGTGTTTGAGAAAACACAGAAAGTTTGCTTTTTTTTCCTTTTTAAATATGTACTTAAAAGTACAAACAGTACCTATTGAGTCTACTAATAAAATTCTTTGGTAATTATTCTCTTATCACTCATGCTTAAATAGTAAAGAGTAGCTTTAGTGTTTTAAGTATGAGTCACACACTGAGAAAGTTTCTGTAAGCAACCAATTATCTCCCCCAAAAGTTCTTAAAGGACACAATTTTTGAGGGAGATAATTATAAGTATCTAACAATAATAATATCTCATTACCTAACATCTAATTAAATGCAATTTTCACTCATAATAGACAGTACTTGAAAATCATATCAACACCTAATGACAATATTTCTGAGCTTTTGGATATAAAGGTCTTGATTTGGACATTGTTGCCTTTTCGGTTTTTCTCTCAAATTAAGAAAATGCTACCCCTTCGGTGTTGAATAAATTCCTTAGTACTGATGGAGAAATAAAACATTTTATAAGTACATCAAGTTATACTCTGTGGGAAGTAGATGTTGAATTGGAAAGAGCCCTAATTCAGAGATGAGATGTTCTACAAAAATATTTCAATGTTAATTTTTAGTCAGTTGCCTGATAATCATCTGCTAAATCACTAAATTTGTTGAAATCCATTTTTTTTGTTAGCAGATCATCCTTAGAGTCCCATATGATTCTCAAATACTGAAACTCTGAATATCCAGTAGTTATTTCGGAAACCAAATACAAGTGTTATGAGAACACAAGGATAATTTTTAAATAGAATGCCTTTTGTTGACTGCATTTTGAGCCAGCTAGAGATAATGAAGAAATACAGTGATGCTGTGTTTTAAGCACAGAGATACACACTCCTAGCATAAACCATGACAGTGGAGAACAAACATTATTATTATTATTATTATTATTATTATTATTATTATTATTTGGAAAACAGAATACATTTTAACCAACCACCGATGTAATTGTACATGGTTTTATGATGCAAACATGCTGGAGAGTGAACTCACAAATGCAGATCTCAATGGCCAGACTCGATCCACTTTTCAACATTTGAGGCCAGAGCTGTGAATAGAAGGGTAGCGAGTCTAAGCCTGTAAAAAATTGTTCAGTCTGGCAACTCCTGGTCCCAGTCATTGACTCCTTCCCTCACTGAGCTGTTGACCATAGTGACCCATGAGGTTCCAAAAACAAGACAGGATTCTGTCAGAGCACTTGAATGCCCACCCCAGGCCTGAGGCAGGGTCCTGTTGCTGAAGAAACCACAGAAAGCCATCTATCAGCATCAAGAGACCCTGTGAGGTCCAGAATGGTAACCAGCCACCAGATGGTAGATAGTGCAGTGCTGGAAGGCGCTGCATAAGCTGCCAGGGGAAGCTGGTCAACAACAGCTGGATCAAACAGAGACCACTGATATGAAACACAGTCTGCCACCAGGAGTAGGCTGAATACAGTTCCTACTGGAAGAGAACAGCGAACCAAGAAAGGAGCAATTATGCAATGGAGGAGCCAAAGCCTAGGGGAGGCAATCAACAGCTTTTAAGTTTGGCAAAATAATCCACTCAGTGAGGGGGAGCCCTTAACTGGAACTGGGGACTTAGGGCAATATGCACTGGGAGCCAGACTCTTGGGCCCCCAAGGAGAGATACACTATGCGAGCGATTGGCGGAGAGGCTACTAAAAATAGAATCTAGCTAATTCAGAAAGGTGTATCTCATATAACCTATTCTGATCTCACTCTCCGATTGAGATTCTGTTTATATCTTTCAGAATGCAGTGAAAGAGCTGTGGCCCATACAACCCTACCAACGAACCACAGGCCAATAGCTGACATTCTGGCAAGAGATGAGCCACCCCAGACTTACCGTGGAGGATCCATATGGAATCCCGCAAAGAATGATGGGATGAACAAGTGACCCATAGCCACAGCTATTCAGCCAACACAGGATAAGCCAGTGAGACAGACAACAATGATTTTTGACACAACCTAAAGCAGAAGTACAAAGACCCTGTAGTTCTCAACAATAAAGCAGCCTTTAATACCCACCACCATTCAGGGAACTGAGTGGAAGAGGCTGTGAAAAAGATTGTGAGAGCCTTTTTGGGGGAGGATATCCAAAGACATGCCCCCCCCTCAGTAACAACATACTAGGGCTGGCAGAACCAGGCTGACTCCTAGGCTATCCATGGTCCCCTGCCCCAAGGACTGATCCAGACGGCCCTCGGAGAAGGATATCCAGCTGATTGGGGATGGGGAAGAGGGGCATTGGGGAACTGGGTATAACAACTCATTGTTTGCCCATTAAATAATGTAACTCATTATGGAAAATAAGTAAAAAAAATGTATTTTCATAAGTCTTCATATTTTGATGAAATATAAGAATTTGAGGGAAAACAATTGAACCAAGGGGCACATGTAAGTGGAACACTGTCTCTGATTTTTGGATTGATTTATGATAGAACTTTTTATAAGATTGTATTTTCATACACTAAAGCAGCAGTAAGACTTAAATGTCGTGATGAAATCAACAAAATTAGTCAATGAACAGTCCTTTATTAAACAACAAATGTGCCATTCAAGAAATCAAAAGGGAAATTAATAATGAAAAATAAAGAACATCAACAAACCCTTGGCCAATCTTGTTAAATTAAAAAAAAAAAAAAAAAAAACAGAGACAGGGAAGGCCCAGATCAAAAAAATCAGAACTGAAAAGGGAGAGGCCACAACAGACACCAAAGAAATTGAAAGAACCATCAGATAATACTTTTAAAAATCTCTACAAAATTGGAGAACTTGGAAGAAATGGATGAATTTTTGGACACCTACTACCTACCAAAACTAAACTTGGAGCAGACATCAAGTTCCTAAATAAACCTATTACATCCACCAAAATTTAAAATGTAATAAAAAACCTCCCCAAAAGGGAAAGTCCAGGAACAGATGGATTCTCAGCTGAAATGAAACAAACCATCATAAAAATGAAATTAACAAAATTATATGGTGTTTGAAAAAAATTATTAAAGGATCCACATAAATCCTCTATCACATGACAGAATGAACAAAATGTTTCTGTATAATGTCTTCACTTGGAAACTGTGCTAATGGATTTTACAGGTTACTGTTAAAAAAAAAAAAGAAACTGGCCAGGGGTTTGTCAATCTTATTGAGTTTTTCAAAGAACCAACTCTTTGATTTGTCTATTTTTTAAATTGTTTTCTTTGTTTCCAAGTTATTAATCTCAGCTCTGATCTTAATTATTTCCTTGCGTCTCGAGCTCCTAGGGTTGGATTTTTCCATCTGTTCTAATGACCTTAGGTGGGAGGATAGCTGGTTGATTTGAGACCTCTCTGTCTTTGTTATATAGGCATTTAGTGCAATGAATTTCCCCCTTAGGACTGCTTTCACTGTGTCCCACAATTTCTGAAAGGTTGTGTTCTCTTTATCATTTGTTTCTAGGAAACTCTGGATTTCCTGTCTGATTTCTTGTTAGACCCATTCATTGTTCAGGAGCGATTTGTTCAGTTGCCAATATCTGTTGAAATTTTTGGATCCTCTCCCATTGTTAATTTCTAGCTTTACTGCATTGTGGCCTGATATGATGCAGGGGATTACATTGATCTTTCTGAATTTGTTGAGGGATGATTTATGGCCCAGTACATGGTCAATTTTGGAGGTTTCATGCACTGCTGAGAAGAATGTGTAATCTGTGTCCTTGGGGTGGAATGTTCTGTAAATGTCTGTTATCCCTAGCTTGTCTATGGTGCTATTAAGCAACTTGATTTCCCTGCTTGTCTTTTGTTTGGACGATCTGTCTAGGGATGACAGTGGAGTGTTAAAGTCTCCTACTATGATGGTGTTGGCATCTATATCTACTTTGCTTTTGAGTAACTTATGCTTAATGACCTGAGGGGCCCTTGCATTTGGTGCATACATATTTAGTATAGTGATATCTTCTTGTTGTATTGTGCCCTTGACGAGTAGGAAGTGGCCATCATCATCCTTTTTTATTGCTGTTGGCTTAAAGTCTATTTTATCAGATATTAGAGTAGCTACACTCACTTTTTTATTCTTCCCACATGCCTGGAAAATCATTTTTCACCCTTTTACTCTCAGTAGGTTACTGTCTTTAGCCATAAGGTGTGTTTCTTGAAGGCAACAGATGGAAGGCTCCATTTTCCTGATCCAACCTGCTATCCTGTGTCTTTTTATAGGAGAGTTGAATCCACTTACATTCAAAGTTATAACTGTGAGGTTTGCTTTAAACCCTGCCATGTTGGAGAGAATATGTAGGTTGTTATCTGAGCTGTTGTTGTTATCTCTTGGGTGTTACCTTGCTTGTTCTCTGTTCCTTTCCTGAGGTCGGATGTTTGTCTCATCTACATGGGATATCTTGTGTAGTATCTTCTGAAGGTTTGGCTTTGTGTTCAAGTAATAGTAGGGCTGGTTAATTTCATGGAATACTTTCATTTCTCCATCGATCATGATGGATAACTTTGTTGGGTACAGTAGTCTAGATTGGCATACGTACTTCTTTAGGCCTACAATTGCTTTATTCCAGGCTCTTCTGGCTTTTAAAATTTCTATGGAGAAATCTGAGGTGAGTCTGATGAGTCTGATGGCATTGACTTTGTAGGCGATGAGTTTCTTTTCTCTTGCTGCTCTAAGTACTCTCTCTTTACCCTCAATATTTGGCATTATAACTAAGATATGTCTTGGGGAGTTCCTCCTTTGATCCAATTTGTTTGGGGTCCTGCGTATCTCTTTTAGATGTACAGGATTGTCTCTTGCCAGGTATGGAAAGTTTTCTTGAATAATTCTGTTGAAAATATTTTCTATGTCCCTAGCCTGTTTTTTTTCTCCTTCTGGGACCCCCATGATCCTTAGATTGGGTCTTTTTATGGTATCCCACATTTTCCTTGAGTCTTGTTCACTTGCTCTTTTGAATTTTGTCAAGTTTCTGATTTCTCTTGAATTCTACTCTGTTTTGTCTTCCATGTCTGAGGTTCTGTTTTCTCAGTGACTGATCCTTTTGGTAAGAGATTCTAGGGATGTTTTTATTATTTCAATATGGTTTTTGTTTTCTGCAACTTCTTTTTGGTTTGCTTATATCATCCTGTTGAGATGTGTTTTCATTTCAAGGTTTGATTTAATTGCCTCTTCCTGACAGTCATTCTTATATTTATAAATGTCTTTGGTTAATTTGGAAAGCTGGTTTTTGATACCTTCAGTTTGCAGGCTTGCCTTTATTTCTGTTATTTCTCTTCTGAAGTCCATTTGATTCTCCTCTATTATGTTAAGTCTGGTGGCAAAGCTTGTGAGCTGATTTTGTTACAAATAGCCAT
Source organism: Zapus hudsonius (assembly GCA_004024765.1). NCBI lineage: Eukaryota > Metazoa > Chordata > Mammalia > Rodentia > Dipodidae > Zapus > Zapus hudsonius. The sequence continues at coordinate 32,827 of PVHP010007771.1, read as the reverse complement.
GGCTTTTTCTTCACATTGGAAAAAAATATTGTTTAAGTGAGTTGCTTATTGCAGAAATTCTACTTTTCTGAAAACAAGGTGAGTGAGAACTACAGAAGATCAATAGCAAACCACAGCGAGATCTTTCTTTACAGAACACTGAAGCGATATTTTATAATTTCTTGCATTGCAAAGGTAAAAAGGTGAGTTACTGGCAATGTAATGATTCCTGAAAGCAAAGTGTTGAAGCTTTAAGACCTCCTATTGATTCTGTATTATGTGTGCTCTTCGACCCTGTGCTTGCTCCCTCAGGTTCAGCTTTTTAGCCTTTGAAGGATTGCAGAGATCAAAGTAAAGAATGAGAGTCAACCTCCTCTGTGTATTCATTTGTATGCCTTTATCAGCATTGAAAACTGACAGAATGGGAGCACACAGTTAGGCTTTGTGGCTTCTTAATGACCTGCCTTATGGCTCTGCTTGTGTTTGGATCAGGTCATAAGCAAAACTGAGAGATGCATTGATTCTTCTGTATTCCTTCCTTCTAACCTGGGCCTGTCACATAGTCAATGACTTCTTGTGCTGTCTGGATGTCAATATTGGCCGGTGAGCTTCTTGAAGAGAAGGACCATCTTTGTTTCATCCCAAGTTCAGCAGTACCTATCATCTAAATGTTATTTAAATGAACAAACTAGTAATTTTTCATAAACATGGTTTTCTGAATTTCTATTTTTTAAATTAGAAGAGATTACCACTTGCAGTTCCCAATAGTGACCCTCCAGGTGTGACTCATACATGAGAGAATTCCAAGCACCAGAGAGATATATTTTGGGGAAGAGAAGAAGGAAATGTGTGGTTTTAACACAAAAAACAACCTATTTGAGAAATTGTCTCCAAATTCAAGATGAAGAAAAATTTAGGGCTGTTTGTTTATGAACTAAATGGGCACACATTTTGCATCATCTCATATGCTAGTATATCAAAGTTCAGGAGTGACACCTGGAAAATTCCTTGCTATACTAGAGCCATCATAGGTTCTGTTCATGCTCTGATTAGCTCTCCTGGCCTGATGTATGTGACGTCATTAGCTTCTTTTTAGCTCAGTTGCCTGTGACCTGCTCAACTCCTCTGTCCTCTCCAGTTATGACTTCACTGTGGACAGGGATTGGGCCAACCTCTAGAAGTGCCTCTGGCCCTGTAGCTCCTCTTTTTTTTTTTCAGAGACAGGCTGACAGAGAGAGGGGAGGGAGAGGGACAGAGAGAAACAGAAAGAAAGAGAGAGACTAGGCATGCCAGAGTCTCCAGCCACTACAAATGAATTCCAGATGCATGCACCATTTTGTGCTTCTGGTTTTACATGGTTACTGGGGAATCAAACCCCGGTCATTAGGCTTTGCAGGCAAGTGCATTAAGCACTGAGAAATCTTTCCAGCCTCTTGCACCTCCTCTTTGACAGTGCTTGCAGGTCTCTTTTGCTCTCTCCTATCACAAGTATGAATTTGCATGTTTTGGCCCCATTTTTTTATCCAGAATTAAAGTACCGAGTATTGTCCTAGGTGTTTTTAAAATAAAACGGAGGGAAAAAGTATACAGAAAGACCTTCACATGGGGGCTTCTTCTCAGGCTTTCCCCATATATTAAAGTGGAAACTTTCAGATTGTCACAGAGTATGTATAAACTCACTCTGTTACTAGGGAGCTATGCTAAGAAATGGTTTCCTCCATTGAGATGGATTCTAGTCCCCTATCTAAAAGTATAGTTAGCTGGACGGGTGGAAGTGAGAAAGACTGACAACTCTTTCATCTATAATATCTACCACCACATACTCTATTCAAAGAACAAAAACCTACAGCCAGCCTTCTACAGTGGTGAGATCCACCATATTTTGGGATTCAATTAGCTACAGACTGAAAACATGTGAAAAAATTTTACTGGCTCTGCAAGACTTTTCCTTGTCTTAAACAATAATTAAATGATACAGTAGACTAACTACTCAGACCATGTAAAGCATTAGGAATAATTGCAAATGACTGGAGTGTGAGAGAGGCTACATGTAGGTTATGTGAACATACAACACTATTTTATGTAGTAATGTGAGCTTCTACAGATGTTGGTGTCTGATGAAGAGAGGAATCTGAAACAAATTAAACTCATTAAATTTGTATTTTCCACTCAGAAATGTCTGTGGCAGGTTTTCTAGAACAGATATGAGATAGAAAATAGTGTATGCAATTTCCTGAAGAATTTTTTTTTTTGTGTGCAGGGGAAGGGAAATTCTGGCTAAACATTTTAGTCCAATTAAGAAGTTAGCAAGCACACATAGGTCAAGCTCAGTCTTGGTCTATCAAAAGAGAAGTCTCTGGAAAGTAAATATACCATGTATTTCTTCCAGGAGGCTGGCAGTGTAAACACAGTCTAATTCCCCAGGTTGGGTCAGTAGTCAGCACTTGGTGGACACCTGGGGATTGATGGAGCTGTGAGTAAGGTGAATATGATCTTGCTGTGACATCAGCGATGCCATCCACATTGTCTGAGAAAACCAGCCACTCCAGATTCCACAAAGACCAACACATCATCAGCAGCATGTGAAAATACTGTCAGACTGAAAAACATTTCTATGGTTTCAAGAATTGAAAATAACTGTTGAGCATCTTCCTGAGACCATAGGCAAAGGAACACGATGTGGTTGCTCTCATGAGCCACAGAATGTTCTAGAAATGGAGGGGATCATGAGTGGAGGTTGTGTGAGATGAAACCTGGCTGAAGCAACAGCCTACTATAGGATATAATGAAAATAAACATCACTGGGTGTGGCTGAGAAAAGGGTCTTTCTGAATGAAACAATATGTCAATTGCTGTAAATCAAGGGCCGTTCATAAAACCTTTTCTATGGTTAGAGAGATTACTACAAACCAATGGGGTTGAACAAAAAAATACCATTCACACAGTTCTGGAGATTTTGAAACCAAAAAGGTGTCCAGGCCATACTTCCTCTGAGTCCCTAGTGGTGTCCCTTGAAGGATTTTGTGGTCCCAGGCTTTCCTATGTTTCTGGTTACTCAAGTACAAACAGTAGCCCTGTGTTCTCATGGCATTCTCCACTGTGATTATACACTCATTCACCTCTCATTCATAAGGTCTTGGCTGTAAGACCACCCTGATCATACATGGTGATTTTATATCAAAATTCTTTTTCTTGAGGCTTCCGGTTTAAGATGGCTAACTAGCACACATGCCATGTCCCTCGGGAAATAAGGGTCAGGGTTTTCAGCAGGGATCCAGGTTGTGGACACAAGCTGCAGTCACACTCTGAACTCCAGACACCTCCTGGCACAGGATTCTCACCACTGGAAGCCTTCATCAAGATCCAGCGCTCACTGGAGGCAGATGCAGCAAGAGAGTTGTGGCCTATCGAACTCTACCAACTGACTGTAGGCCGATAGCAGATTCTCGCAAGAGATGAGCCACCACAGTCATACCATGGAGGATCCATATGGAGCCCCACAGAGAATGACGGGATGAACAAGGGACCCACAGCCACAGCCATTCAATCAACACAGGATAAGCCAGTGAGACAGAAACCAATGATTTTCAACACAAAGCCCCCTAAGTGCACAACATTAAAGCAGCCTTAATATTCACCCTCCACGACTCAGGGAACTGAGCGGAAGAGGGGGCAGAAAGATTGTGAGAGCCGTGGTGGGGGAGACTATCCAGAGGCATAGCACCCCTCAGTAACAACACACTTGGGCCAGGAGAACTGGGCTGACTCCTAGGCTATCCATGGACCCCTGCCCCAGGACTGATTCAGACATACCACGGAGGAGGATATCCAGCTGATTGGGGATGGGGAGGGGGGGCATTGGGGAATTGGGAATAACAACTCGCTGTTTGCCCACTAAATAATGTAACTCATTATGGACAATAAATATATATTTAAAAATTCTTTTTCTTAATTCCATCTTCAAACAAGGTCACAATTCTTTTTTCTGTGATGAGGATGAGGACATAGCTGTTCTGAGGTCACCATTTCACTCAACACCTCATTAGAAGTTAAATTATTTCTTCTCCCAAATGGAAAGGGCCACTTATGTTAATTTTCTATGATTATTTTGTCAGAAGTGCCTTGTAAGGCATGAACCAAAATATTACAGTTGCTCCATATGCTGTCTCTCAGGGTATGAACTTGGAAGTAAAGCTTTTATAACTCCCAAACCCAGAGATTCTAGTGTATTGTCTGTTTTGGCTTGCGTGTGAAATGTCTTCAATAGGCTCATGCTTTCAACACTTGGTCCAAAGTTGGTGGCATTTTTAGAGGAACCTTTGGAGCCTTTGGGACATGAGGCCTGGCTGGAGAGATGGGTCATTAGGGACAGGCCTTGAGATCAGAGTCCAGCCTTGCTGATGGCCATGCTATCAGCTCGCTGATCTGAGATGTGAGCAAACCATGTTGTAAGCTCTCATTGCGGCAGACTGGCCCTGTCCCTCCTCTGACTTCCTTCCCCATCAGGATAGATGGCTATGGCCCAGGACAACCCCTTCCTCCCTTAAATTGCTTCAATCAGGTTCTTTTTCACAGCAGTAAGAAATGTAATGAACATCATAGCTTTTCTTTAAAAGTCTTCCAATGGAGAAGCCTCATGTTCACTTTGCATCATTTCCCCTATTCTGAAAGGTTACCCACTGAGATGCTAAGTGGTTAAGATGGTTTTCATTGCCAGCCTGTGTAGTATCTGGTGAAGTAACTTTCTGGATCATAGTGAGTGGACACAGTGGAGAGAGGAGGTTGTCTCAGATGGGCACAGTGATTGAGCTTGGTACACAGAGCTGGGGAACAGGGACTCCAAGTCCTGGGGGAGTAGGGAGACACACTGAGCTCACTGTTGAGTAACTGTGCTCTCTAGAAAAGCAGTAGCTCATTTGAGTGAAAACAATTCTTTCAGCTGATGGCTTATGGGCTCCATGTTTTGTTTCAATTTAATTTCAAGAGACTGCTTTTGTAAAAGAGCTTAACTTTGAGCTTACCTTTGAAAGTTTCAGCTCAAACATGTTGCTCAAACACTGTTGAAACATGATGCTATGCACCACCTTTGTTCCCCTCCAAGATGTGTGAAATATTAACAATATTATTTTATGCTTGTTTCAAGACTTTTATGTTTGTACTTGTTTTGAAAGGATTTTAAAATTTGCTTAAGTTTTCATTTCCCTTTTCTCTATGTCTTCATAACTTACTCCACAGGAAAAAAAAGCCCATTTTTAATTATATTTTTTCTATTCCTTCTGTTTTACTTCTTTAATTGGTGGTGAAAATGGACTTTATGATTCTTTTTATTCATAAGAGTGAGAAAGGCTTTTCTTCCAACCCCTTTGGACACAGTGATGTAATTCTCTTGATAGGAACTTGGTAGCATGACATGGATTTACAACTTTGCTTGTACTCATTGTTACCTTTCAAATGACTCCAATTTTCACACCACTTTAGCCGATGAAGAAATTACTATGGCAGCACATGTATTATAACATCAGTAATCAATTAGAGTGAGTCCTGAGTAGTGTATTCTAAGTTTCAATATGCCCTTGCCCAAACAAACCCTTTGAGGAAGTAGCAAGATAAACAAGAGTGATACCTCCATAGCAAGTTCCATAATCTATGAAAGGATAATGGAGACAGACACTGAAGATACCCAAAATAGTCCAAAGCAGAAATCCAGAGACTCTCAAGAGCTCAACAGTAAAGCAGATTTAAAACTCACCCACCATTACTCAGGGAACTTTGTGGAAGAGGAGGCAGAATGATTGTAACAGCCATGGTGGAGGAGAATATCCAGAGACATTGCCCCTCTCAGTTACAACAACAACAACACACAGAAATGGCTACTGCTTGTACAACTCATAACCCCCCATCCCATGGACCATTCCAGCAATCCCACCAAAGAAGGCCCTCAGAAAGTTGGGGGTAGAGAGGAAGAAAATGGCGGTACCAACACCAGACTTACTCATACAGTGTTTCAACTTATTGACAATCAACATATTTTTTAAAGTAAATGCTTTTTCTTATACTTTATACATATATTTCTAGTTTGGCTCAATCATTCTTCTTGAGATTATCAGTCATGTTAATTTTGAACATGTGTTTAATTCAGTAATGGATCCAAAGAAATTGTTTTAAAGGATACAAAGAGTCTCATGAAGTCCTAGCTCAACCGCGTAAGGAAATCCTCATGAAGTGTATTCACTCAACTTCATTTAGCACCATGTTGCTGATGGAGGAGCTGAAAAGCCCTCATTCAGAGCTTTCCCGAGTCTGTTGAGTGAAGGGCCAAGTCTCCAATGCCTTATGATAGTTTGATACAAGATGAAACACTCTGCTTCTTAAAGAAGACATTTAAATTCAAGAAAACTAAGAAATCAAGCACAGGTCCCCAGTAAGTTCCCATGTCTCTGCTTGGCCATGAAATGCTCAAGTCCAATCATTGATTCTGAATCTTTAAGCAGAGTTCACAATACTCCAAAATGATATCAATTTGATGTGTTTCTGTTTATTAACATTCCAAAATATCAATGAAGCTAATAAATCTTGACTTAATATACATAAATCCAAGACAAAAAAAGATCCTCTTTTAAGACTATGTCATTGATACTTATAATTGTTAAAACGTTGTGCTGTGAAATTGAGTGTGTAAGGCAGTCATAAGAAGAAAGGCAGGAAAACAGCATAAAAATATCATTGTGTTACATAAGCCAAAGGGTGGGTGATGACAGAAAAAAATACTGGTAATTTCCTGAATGATTCTTGTTTCTTCATTACTGACATTTTAAATGTCAAAAATTATGTTAAGAAAAATTTAGTTTGTAAAAAGTACACATTAGCTGTCAGATTTCATTGTTTATAAATAATATTGCACAGAATATTTTTTAAAATACTCATCCCTTTAAAATATCCACAGACTCACAATTAGATTTTATATAAAACCTCAGTAAACTGATATGATGACCAATAGAATATGTGATCAGGTAATATAGGACATATATCACCAATATTATAATTCTGATTGGATTTAACTTGCTGTTTTACAGCAGAACTAATGCAAAAGGAAGAATTTGAAACTTATGAGTTAAATTATACTTAGAAATTATACCATGACTTTTGAATAGGAACGCAGATCAGAAGCTGCCTCTGTGTTGACTCGGTGAAGGAAAAGGGTCCTAATAAGAGACAATTCTTTTCCACAGACAGAAAAGAGGAAAAGCTTCAGGAATTCACAAAAGTAGTGATAGTACGCCTGAAAATTACAGAGAAAAAGATAGGCACTTGACAGGAAAGAAGCCATGTTAAATATACTTCCAGCTCCATGACTCCTTGAACAGAGAAATACAAGAAAAAGACTCTTAAAAGTTAAGCTAAGAAGTCTGGGTGAAAAGAGATGGGCAAGACTACCCCAGTGAAACTGCACATTCCTCACACTATACAGTAAAACTCCATAGTCCTCACACTGCACAGAGAGGAGAGGCATCATGTGGGCACAGGGAAGAATAGATTTTATGAGAAAAGTCACTAACGAGGCAGACCTCAGAAGGAATGCTTGGTGCCCAACACAATAAATCAGCAATCCCCTGATACTAATAGGAGAGAAAGAAAAGAAGAAAGAGTAATCTAAACAACCAAAAAAGCAACCAACAAAACTATTGGAAGTAGTGAACAGCTCTCAATTATCATTTTAATATAAATGAATTCAACCCATCATTATAAAGAGACACCATATATAATGATGTATAGGTATGAAAAATTTATAAGCCCAATACATTATATGCTAACTAGAGAAAAATAAAATTGGGGCTGGAGAGATGGCTCAGTGGATAAAACACTCAGGGCTCAGGCTGAGTACCCCAATTTCATCCCCAGACTCCACATAAAAAGCCAGAAACCATGGCGGACTTCTGTAACCCAGCATGCTGAAGGAGAGATGGGAAACAGAGACACGAACATGCCCCCCACTCACAAAATAACAACAAAATAAATAAAATAAACTAGAAAAAAAATACTTCTATGAAAATATGACTGTTTATCAGATGCATACAATCAATGTAACTATGGCCTGTTTCATACATACATGTCAAGAGGCAAAGTTGACTGACTTTTAAATAGAGGTTAGTATCCATCACAAGGCAAAAGAATCTCCCATCCCAGCTTCAGAGATGATGGCAATTTAAAAGGCAAGTGAGCCTTCTCGGTTGGGTTGTTCTTACCAGTATAGACAATGGGCCACCTGGACGCTCCGCAATGCTCGGCGGAGGATGAGCTCCACCAGAGGACCATCCAGACTCCACTCACACTTGACTGCCTGCAGTGAGAGATGAATGATCGTCCTTAGTAACAAACATGCAATGGGTCACAGAGGATGAGAAGAGGCTTGAGAAGGGACTGGAAGACAGCATGCACATTTCAATCTGTTGGTAATATACTTAAGAGTTTATCTGCTGCTGTATCATAGGAGCATTACCAACATACGTTACTTGAGTTGCATAGTGTGGATTCTTCCCCTTATTTATGTTTCCAGATTATAGAATAATTATTAAAGGCAAGGTGGCTGGTAGAGTTCGACCATTCCCAGAGGAGAGTCTTAGCACAAAAATAAACTATCTTTGGTATATACATGTCTCTGACATATCAAGCTAGACATTTCTACTTCCATGGAGATTAAATTAATGCCCATATAAATCCCTCACATGAATTATCAGATGGTATATTTGTATGAACCAATTTTGCTTCTAATTTCAAAGCTGATTATGGTACACTGAAACCCAAACACTTTTCTTTTATTTCCACGGTGAATAGTTTTCAACAGTAGCCCCTGACATCCTTTTTGATCTAAGTCTGACTGCTACCTGCCCTGTACAGGGACATCACTGTCATCAATCTGTACCTGGTTCCCAGTAATCTGAATATTGAAATAAAAAAAAATTCTATTCATAATGGCATGCTTGTCAAGCTATCTTCAGTAGCTTCTGTATTCATTCACACACAGAAGACATCAATTAATTTGGTGTTTATAAATTCTTAAGGTATAAGAGTGCTGAAGATGATTTTAGCAAGTTTACATAACTTCTCGATGCTGGTGGAAAGCATGTAGAAAGTCCATAATTTGCCATTTTGGATTGAAGCCATAGGCTGCTTTCACTCACTTGCTAATGCTGGGCTGCCTTGGTCATGAGTTTTATTTATGTCCTAATTATGAGCATTATAATATGGGCATTGGAGTGGGAGCTATGTCTCAGAATTGACTTTTATACTAGCCTTTTAAAATTTGTACCCATTTTCCTTTTTCTGGAATCCAAAACCTACTGATTATAAATTGTCTCCCTTGCTTACAGACTGCTTACTTTACTCTTGATACAATTGCCCTGTAAAACCAGGCTTGCCATCTAGCACGTAGGCTGCTTTGGAAGAATACAACATATTACCATAAACTCTGTTCTTGGCGCCTGCATGGTGAAAACCTGTGGTTTACAGTAACTACTTAAGGTCTGTCTTTGTGACTCCTAGTTGTGAATCAGATCTGGTTTTCATTATGTCCTTAGAGTCCTTTCCTAATGTAGCCTGTCTTATACTAACATGACAATCCATACAAAGAAAAGGTGATTCCAGAAAATAATCAACAGGTGTGATTTTTTTTTAATATCTTGGAAAGTTTGACGATCAGGATGGAATATGTCTTAGGGTAAACTTAACAATGAACGTGAAGTTCTTCCCAGTTTATGTGCTATGTAACTCTGTAGAAATTTAATCTTCTGAGTTGAGTTAGTTATAGCATGCTATCCCAATGATGAGTCATGAAATAATGATCCTATAAATTGGGTTCATCTCTCTCCCGGCAAGTTGGAAAAAGTTACTAGTGTAAGCTATTTCTAAGCCAAGCAAGGAGGATTTCAGGGTTCATACTGAGACAGGTAGAAAAGGAACACATTGGAGTTTGTATGTTACAGATATTTCCCCATCATGCTTGGATCTCCTATCAGTGGTAAAAAGCTGAATCAACTGTCTTTAGGTTCTAAGCTGTCAGATAAGAAAACATTTGAGTTTAATGAAACAGAAAAGCTAACAAATAAAAAAAACAACAAATAGCATTGTTGGTAATCTTAGCACTTGGAAGTAGAGGCAGGAGGTTAACCTTTACCACACAGTGAGTTGGACATCAACCTAGACTTTTGAGACCCTATCTCAGAAGAAAACTAGGCAAACAAACAAACAAAAGAAAACCCCACAGAACAAAACACACAGACAAATGTTGTGGAACTCTTCAGTGCTCAGCGTATAGACAGTTGTCTTGGAGGAAGAGTGTCTTTGAAGTTTGGATATCCAGTCGTTTCAAGGCCTCTTTGCTACATGTGTTCATGTTTTTCCCATATTCCTACCATGTCTGTCTTTTCTCACATTCCTAGTTTGTGTTGTTTTCTAAAATCACTCCAGCATTGTAATATTTGACATCATTACAATGCCCTGGTAGGCAAAATAAGATCTATGACCAATATTAGAATACTCTGTGGCAAAGGCAAGACACTCATAAATGATGAGAAGCTGTTTACCAAGTGACAATTTTCTACATCACATTTATCTGGGTAATGTCTTATTGTTTTATATATATGCTCAGGAAAAAAATAATCACGAACATTTCTATTTTTCCCCCAGTACTAATTACTAAATGGCTAAATCGCAGCATAATTTTTCAGGAGTTCATTGGCAACTTTTTAAAGAATCAATATTTAAACATCCAGGACTCCCTTGGGAGCTCTGAGGCTCTTACCTGAACTAGCTGAGGGAGGTAGTTCAACAGCTCATCATCCGTGAGGTTGTCTAATTGTTCAGCGGCCACCTTACGGATTTCTTGATCTGGAAAACTAACACGTGGTGAACACATCTTCAGAGTCTATAATGACAGGAGGATGTACGGCAGATATCACCCGGGACAGAGGATGAATTCTACCCCGGTGCTTACAGTAAACTCACAGTGTCCTGTTCCGTTACGGGTAATCAGAGGTGGAGCTAGAGAGATGTCTCAGTGGTTAAGGCACTTGCCTGCAAATCTTAGGACCAGAGTTCAATTCCCCAGTTCTCACATAAAGCCAGATGCACAAGGTGGCACATTTGTCTGGACCTTGTTTGCAGTGGTTGGAGGCCCTGGTGTGCCCATTCTTTCTCTATATATTCCTTTTTGTCTCTCGCTCATTCCCTCTCTCTGTCTCTCTCTCAAATAAATAAAATAAATAAATAAATAAATAAATAAATATTTTTCAAAAGGGATGAGTGGTCCTGATTGTCATTTTTGCATTTTTCTCTCTCCTGCCCCGCAGTAGATAGCCCTATGGATTAGACTTTTGAAACATGGGTTTAAATCCAATCCCTGCCAGCATCCTTATCTATAAAATGAGGATTATAGCATAAAGCTAAAACCTTTTGCCAAACAGCATGAAAATCTTTACCTTCCATTTAGTCATAGATTTGTTAAATGAATGATTACCAGTTGGAGGTCTGAGAGTTTATATGATGAAAAAAATAAGTTCTGACATTTTCAAAATACTTTTCGGCCAGATATTCATGCAAACTAGATATGGAAAGTACTTTACAATACAGAAACAAACAATTTAATACGACTAAATCTCACTGCATTGGGAGGCTCTTGCAGTTTGAGTCCACTCCACAGGGCTGTGGTGAGATTTAGCATCCTTTAAGCAATGAGTAAACGTCTTTTACTGAATGACATTTGGGAAAGCGATTAGCATCCGAAAAGTGTGTGCCACCACGCCCAGCATAAAGTTTTAGGGAATTAACTGAATGTTTTTCTCAGCTGAGAGCTCTGAAGATTGGATCCCAGAAGCATAACACTCAGAAGGCTTTAGTCTTAATGTAGAAGTCTCTTTCTTCAGCTATTGGGTTGCTGAAGGGTGAAATGAACATGATATTGTAGAGGGTCAGAATCTCCCAGCTGTCCTTGGGAGCAGTTTAACATGTAATGTAAAACAGCTTGTGAATTTTTTAAATTCAAACTGAATTTCAATCGCAGCAAACTTTCACTTTTCTCAGCTTACTTCTGACCTGCAGACACTATTCTAAATACTGAATTTTCCAGGTGATCAGTCTAGCCAGGAGAGGGAGTGGGAAGGGCCGTCCACCTCGGGAAGCCCCCTCTCAGCAACACATGGTCCAAAGATGCAGCTGAAGGGCACCATCAAAATGCAGAGCGAGAAGAGAAGCTCAGCTCACTTCAGCACAGTCAGCCTTTAGATTTTTCTTAACGAAATGCAATTGACTCTAATTTATTGCTTTCAATTACTCAGCCATTTGTCTGAAGCTGTAGGCACCAAGGTCAGTTTGAGGACAGTTAAAAGTTTCAGAGGAATAGTTATTTGATGCCCAAGTCATGATTCCTTGATTCAGGTTCAAGACACTCAGGATTTCTTGTTTGTCTGCTTCACCTTATTCATATGGATGACAAAAAAAAATAGTAAACAGCACAACAAAACAAAACTCTTAAAGGAACACTATCTATGTTTCGCCCATTCAAATATTTCCCTGGTCCTGTTTAGCTTTCCAGGTCAAACAAGGTCCAGGGTGTTCAGGGTGGTATGGACAGGGACAATACTTCTAAACATACATTGATTTCTATATGCTAGAATGCACACTTGATGAAAGTGAACAATCTTGTTTTGTTCATGGTTATGTCTCAGTGCCTCCAGCATTGTGGGTACTTGCATACGTGTTTAAAGGCTACTGAAACTGAGCTCATTACTGCTGACTTCAGAGACAGCTGCTACCAGACATCCCTCTCACGATCTTTCTGCAATCACGAAGTTCAAAAATTCTAAAGGTGATATTTTACTTCTTTTTGTCTTCTTTTTGACATTTTCAGCCTTTCTCATCTGCTGAAATTCTTTCACATCTGAGGTCAAGTTCAAGAGCAGTTGTGCTTTGGAGCTAATTTGGGGACCTATTTATCTTCTTGTCACATTTTCTCATTCCCTACAGACTCCTTTGTGGTTATCTGTGGATGGGATGGGCTCGTTCATGTGTGAGGTAGGTCCTGGATATAGTCTAGTGGGAAAAAAGTTGGTGGAATCTCCACTAAGTTTTCTTTACATTGAAAAAGTCATCAAGTGGTTTCAAATAAAACATTTTATTTATTTATTTACTAGAGAGAGAGAGAAAGAGAGAGAGAGAGGCACACAGAGAGTGAGTATGAGTGCTCCAGGGCTTTCTGTCACTGCAAACCAACTCCAGATGCATGCACCATTTTGCACATCTGGCATTACGTGGGTACTTGGGAATCAAACTTGGGTTGTTAGGTTTTTCAAGCCTTTAACCACTGAGCAATCTCTCCAGCCCCAAGTCACCAAGTTTGACTGACTTTCCTGATCATCTCTAGCCTCTATGTGGGCTTTTAATTTTCTTTATGTAAGCATGTGCTCTAGACTATGATTAATTACTTTGTGCTGAGACTTAGATTATTCACATCAATATCTTATAAAATTTCCCAAATCTTCTGCCTATTAATTTCTCATAGAGAATTAAATTGTGCTGTATTTCCAATGCACGTTCTCCTATGCTCATTTGCTAAATGGATATTAAAGACTAAATACTCCTGATTTTTCTTTTACCATAATATTAGGTGAGCCCATGGAGCCGATCATAACATTATTCTTATTAATACCAAGTGTGTTCTCACCTGTGTGGGCATTGTAATCTCTGCTTAGAACATTGTACCTTCTTTTCTAAAAGTTCTGAGCCTTCCTATAACATAGATTGAGTCCCCTTGGGTGTATACATCTTTAATAATCATTTCTTTAAGTTCCAAATGGCTATGTGCTTCCTCCTGGACACTTGGCATTTGCTAAAAATCATTTGAAATTATTATTTTTTAAAAACTGCATGTCCTCATTCCTCAACTAGTCTCTAAATTAACTAAGGCCAGGGTTTATTGCATTTTCTTTCAAGGATTTAGCACCATGCTTTCCATATTGTGTACAATTAATGAAATTATTGATGATGATGATGGTGATAATGAATGTAAGGCATATTTCAGGGTCAGTGTTATTTCATGTTGTGGTTTGAAATCATCTACACTGGTTGCAGTAGGTTTAATTCCACAAATACCATTTACATTAATATCAGACTTTCCCCCCTCAGTCAAAAGGATAAGAAAAAATCAAATCCGATGAGAATGGAGGATTATTTCCAAGGCCCCTTAGGCAAAGGAAAATAAAACTCTATTAATACCTGTATAGTACAGTCTCAATGGAAAATTATATGCGCAGATGCTGGGAAGGGTGGGGAAAGATGCCTATTGTGGTTTAAAGTTCAGAAAGAAATTGAAAGTGACTCCATGACATTCTGAGAGGTAACCATGGGCTCAGTATACATTCAGGCATTTCCAAATATCACTGGCATTGAACTATTTTAGAAAGAACTGGTCACAATAAACGAGATGCTAGCAGAGCCTAGGAGATGGCTTGCTGAACTACCCTAAGGGCCTGAGGAGTTATGAGTTCAACCCCCCCCCAAGCATCCACATAAAAAGCTGGAGTGGCCCTGCACACCTGTGACTCCTGGGGGAGACAGGAGTATCTCTGGTACTCACTAGCCAGCCAGTCTGACTAATAAAACAAACAGAAGTTCCACGTTCAGTAAGAGATTCTTTCTCAAGAAAACCAACAGAAGCATGAGAGAACACATGCTATTCTACACTTGTCTCTACATGTGAATGGGTCAGCAGGATGCAGGCATCTGCACACACATGTGCATATAGTAGACATATATACACACCACACCTACTTCACACACATCAGGAAAAAATGATTTCCATACTGGTGACATTCCAGTGACGTGGGCTCTTTCACACAATGCTGACTATTGCAGTCTGTGTCAAGCTGCTGAGACAAACATCCTACCAGACACAGGCTATTTGAAGACGTGGGCTTATTTCAGCCTTTCAGCATCCGGGCTAAGTTCCATCAATGGAGGCAGAAGGTGACTCACTCCATCATACATCAGCATAGCTCAGAAAGAAAAACCAATACCAGCCAGGACGAACTGCCAGAGCTCAAGCTGCTCTGTCCATAGCTTTGGGCTGGAACACTGATCTACTCCTTAACATACCTTATGGACTCAAGATCCACCCCCAGTAATAGCTCTTTCCAAATAGGACATTGCCCATGGGGGACTCAAAATTCAAGCCTGAGTCTATGTATGGGCCTACCACACTGGGAAAAAATGGTGACTTAACATCAAGATGAAATAAACAAAATATACCTTTACATTGTGCCCATTTCTGATGTACTAACTTAACTTTTGAAAATTTAGGTAAAGGTATTTAGGTAAGAGATGTGTATGAATACATATGTATATGAAAATTATTGGAAAGAATATATAATTGTTTAGAAATAGTTGTTAAAATATCCTATGGTCATGTGGTAAATTATATATAGTCACCAAAGATAGTAATTATATATTTATTTAAAATACTACAAATTATTTGTGCAAAATTTTACCTTTTTAATGTATGAAGTAGTAGGTTCATACTATGTACATAGTGTACTTTTTACATATATATATTCCCTCTGTTACACTTTTTAAAACTATCTCTTCCTTCCTTGAAAGAAATATGAATCCATTTCTCCATTATGCTTAATAAAAGATGAAAGAAATGAAAAATATTAATATAAAATATCTGAAGGAAAGTTTCATAGATGACTTTAATTTTCTTTTGAAAGCCTAGTTTTTATAATTCTTCAAGACTTCTAGAAAATTAATACTTTTTTAAAAGCGGCACTCATTCAACTAAGTAATGGAAAGGTAAAAATAACTGGAAATTCATTCCAGTACTAGAAAGAGAGCCCCAAATCCTATGCCCTTTGAAGAATAAATGTCATTGTGTAAAAAATGAACATTTAACTTTTTAATTGATTTAGCACAGTCTCCTTACATAGCTGGTCTCTGGAGAACTTGAGTTTAACCTGTCTTTTCAGTCTCCTGAAGCAGGGTACAGATGGGCTGGGCAAGCCTGTTCCATGAATCCTGGCTTTTCTTCCTCTGATACTATGTGAAATCATTATTTGTTCTTTTGGGATATAGCTGCTGGCATTTCCTTCGAGCTAGCTTGTTTCTCAATGAGGTGAGGGTTACTGTGAAAATGGATACTGCAACTTTGGTGTGATATTTGTAGACGGAAATGTCATATGTAACAGAACACCTTTAACCTGCTTAAAATTTTCCCCCCCATAAACGAGGTTAGCATACTTTCCAGTAATGTGATTTGCTTGAAAAATACATTGTTCTTGCCAGCCAGGAGACATTCATTTTTAAGTAATCATGATATAAGAGGACTGCTAATTAATGAAGGCGTGGACATTATCTTGGGTGTCTAATTATTGAAGGAGTGGGCATTATTATCCTGTGTGTCTGGGTTTTTCCACTGGATGATAACCACTAGTTCCTCAATGACATCCATTTATTTTGCCTGACATTATGGACATATCTTCCATGTCTGGCTTAATGGGTAGCTGTATTCTCTCCTGCTTTTACCTCCAACCAGGTTGTGATGTCACAGTCCATGGAGCTTGGAGACAACTCCAGTCTCCACCCATGAGTGTGATAAAAGCACTTTCCATTAGAGAATTATTATGGAAATAATGTTGGCCTAGTGACAGCCCTGTTGATACATTGTGGACTTGGGTTCTCACTTCAGGAACCGGTGAACATAGAGTTGTGTGTGTTCCTGCTCCGGGGACATAAGGCAAGGAATCGGCATGTATGGTCTGTTTCCAAGACTGATCAACTGACTTCCTGGGTGCAAATCGGCTAGGGAGCCCTCTACTGTCATTCAGATCTGCAAATTGTCACTGCTGTCCTCTGCTCCCTGGCCTGGCTACTCCTCTCTGCTTTCTTTGTCCAGGACAATCTCAGAGAGGACACAGGTGAACTTGAACACAGCTAGTGGACTCAGGAAATCCAGTTGCAATGGAAAATCATCTCCTTTTTGGAAAAAAAAAGATACCATTAAACTTCTTCCATTTGACTTATTTTTCTGTCATTTGATTCCTCTGATATTTCCCCGTATCAGTACTTTTATCTTTTGTTCATCTTTTTCTAGTTTCGCTTCTGAAGTGTGGGGTGAAAGCTAAACACAGCATAACAAATGCTAACCTTTCAAAAAATAAATAAATAAAGGAATGGAGTAAACTCAAAAGCTAAGACACCTGAGACCACATTTTAAGCGTAACCGAAATGTCAAGGCTTCAGAATACACAGCAAGAATTCAGGCGGAATGTCACGAGGCTCTTCACTGGTAGAAACTCCAAGAGAACCACAGCATGTCAGACAATCTATGAAAGGGTGGTGGGGACAGACACCGAGGACACCCAACATAGACCAAAGCAGAAATTCGGAGACATGTAAGATCTCAACAGTAAAGCAGACCTAAAACACCCACCATGACTCAGGGAACTTTGTGGAAGAGGGGGTGGAAAGATTGTAAGAGTCATGGTGGGGGAGAATAACCTGAGACATTGATCCCCTTAATAACAACAACAACACACACACAATACTGGCTACTTCTTGGACAATTCATAACTCCCTGACCCATGGACTGGTCCAGCAATCCCATTGAGGAGGACCCCCAGTGTGCTGGGGACAGGGAGGAGGGAAATGGGGTACTATCACAAGACTTTCTCATACAATGTATCTAATCATTATCAATAAATAAGTTTTTAAAAGAATAATCAAATAAAAAGGTAAAATGAAAAAAAAATAAAGCTCCAATGTCAGGTCAGAACTAGAAACTATCAGAAGTCTGGAAGTTTTTCTCCAATATATCTTGAATCTGATGATTCAAGATATTAGCTTGCAAGGAAAATGTCAAACCAAATATCTCTGCTGTGTTTCCCAGACTAAACATGATGGGATGTGACAAGAAAATATTTTTTTTTCTAAGCAAAGTGACGAATAAAAATTCCATAAGGTGATTGTAAATCTCTATCGACTGAATAATTCATGTTCCTTCAAGGATTTTTTTATGAGGTTACAGAGTATTCGAACCCAAGAAAACTTGGAAGACTACCTCAATCTCCTTATCATACAGATGAGGAATCTCTAGCCGGCAAGACTATCTACTATACCTAGATCAAAGTTTTTTTGACCTTCTGACTAGATATCATCACAGACACACATAAAATGTCACAACGAACTTGGCTATAATATTTGTTGCATTTGAAATGGAGGTCGGCATGTGAAAGGAAGCAGTGTGGTTTTATTTTCTAACTGAATTACATCATCGGCTCAGGCATGAACCAAGTGCAGTTATGATGAACCCCAGTCTCAAGGGGACAGAGAGATGGTAATCTGGTGGATAGTCTGCAGACTTACATACAGAACTAGGGAATTGGCAGTGGGGTTCTAGTGTTAATCAAAATTCCTGCCCATCAAGAATGATTGAGGTGATGGCGATATAGCTCAGCTGGTAAAGTCCTGCTATGCAAGCTTCAGGACTTGAGTTCAAATCTCCAGGATGCTGGGCATGGAGGCACATCCCTATAATCCTAGAGCTTGGGAGGTGGAGGCAGGGGGATCCTGGGTTTGCTGACTAGTTCATAGAGCTGAATCAGTGAGCTTTGGGTTCAGTGGAGAGAACCTGCCTCAAGTAAACATGGAAAGCAATTGATGAAGACCCTGGATGTCTGGTCTCCGGGGTCTCATTGGTGTCCCTTTTCTACATTTCCTCTGTTTTCTAAACAATTCTTCTTCCTCTTTCTCTTCTTCCTCATTATCATCTTCTTCTTCCTCTTCCTCTCTTCCTTCCCCCTCCTCCTCCTCTTCCTCCTCCTCTTCTACTTCTGTGGCTCCCATGACAGCCTTAAAGATCATAAGTCCCTTATTATTTTTTTAGGATTTAACTTCTCTTGCATCTCATAGTTGTCTTTTGTTAAGGTTTCAAAAAATGCAACATGTCCAAAAATGAACTTCAGGATGCTACCTAATTTTGTGATTCCTTCTAAGACTAATGTCTTCATTAAGGATGCAATTATATTATTTATTTATTTAACTTATTTTTAAAAATTTTATCTTTATTACCCAGAATTAGATACATTGATTGAGTAAATCTTGTGCTTTTCTTCCCAGTTCCCTCCCCCCCTGTCCCCAATCCACTGGGTATCCTCCTCGGTGGGCACACTGGATCATTCCATGTGAAAACTCCCTATCTTTTCTCTCTGTTGCTTTCTACAGAAATGTTCCTCCAATCTGCTCCTGGGATCTCCACTTTTATTGAGTCCAAACTGAGATCGTTTTTCCAAACAGATTGTTTCAATGCTGATCTAATATCCATGTTCTTAAACTTCTTTTAAAATAGATCCTCACATGGATGCCAGAATTATCCTCTTGCAATGTTAATTTGTTAATAATGAGGACCTCAACAATCTAAATCATCCTACTCTTTTTAACTTTGTATTCTAGTACAATTCTATTATATTACATTGTTCATTGTTCTCTGAATCTACATAGCCAGGCACATGCTGGCGTTTCTTCACAAACTTCCTGTGAATATTTCAAGTCAGAGTTCACATTCACTGTGAACATATCCTTACATAGAATGAATTTATCTTCTCTCCTCACAGAACACTTCTTACTTCCTTTAATTATGGTATAATAGAGACCATTATGTGGGGCTCTCTAGAGTTGATTTCTCCTTATAAATATCTCTGTGTGTGTTAGCAACGGTCACCATGGCTTATTTTTTTTCTCTTTAAGTTAGTGATACCAATTGTGTTGCGCACATAATTGTTGCTCAATAAATGGGAAAAAAAACCATGATCATCAAACACAATGGATGTTTTCATCATACCAACATGTGTGTTGCATTTTTGCTGTCTTCCATGCTAGTCCAGACTGACGTTAGGAGACGTTAATCTGCACAGTAAAGAAGAGAATGGCTCGCTACAAATTGTTTTATGACTTTTTCCAAGAAAATTCATCTAGAAGCAAAAAGACTGTGTTTCTTCCTGCAAAACAATGGCTTTCCATCATGTGTATTTGACAAGCACTGATACCTTGTCAAGCTTATTTAATCTCTTGATGTGATCACGTAATGGTAATTTAGGTGGATTTTTTTTTCAATGAATTCTTTGCTTGAACTGACTTGTAATTCCTTGGGTAATTTTACTTGCTTTACTGGCTGCATAGTTGTGTTTTTTGCATCAGGGTTCAGAAAATAGCTGCCTTCTGCCAAGAACCATAGACCTTAGTCTCTGCTATCTGAAAACAGCCTTTCCTAATGGAAATGTTAGTACCGGTAAGCACTCTCCTGGCACTCGGGGATGGAAATATGAACACACTAGGGTCCATTCTGCTAAATTATTTTCACCATGTTTTGTGCTTAATAAAAATGTAAAGTAGCTGGCAAAACTTCAAGCAGGATTAAGGGTGATCCTAAAGCTTCTCCCAGCCATGGCTGAGGAGAAGGCTCAGCAGTTAGGATCACTTGCTGTGTCGGCATGAGGCTGTGAGGGCCTTAGATGGCAAGGCTTTGGTTCCGTAGCACCCACATCAAGAGCAGAGCTAGGCTACACATACTGATAACCCCAGTCCTTCAGGGGACAGACACTGGAGAATCGCTGGGTCTTGCCGACAGAAAGAAAAAAGCAAGATGAATGGCAGCCCTGGTTTGAGTGAGAGACACTATCTCAAGGAAACAGGAATGAGCAAAGAGAAAGATACCCAGCAATCTCCTCTGGCCTCTGCACATGTGTTATATAGCACATGCATGCACACATGTGCATACACTACACGCACACCACACACCACAGTGCTACACATGCTCTTTACACACACACACACACAGAGAGAGAGAGAGAGAAAGAGAGAGAGAGAGAGAGTGAGAGAGAGAGAGAGAGAGAGAGGAGACCCACTCCCCTAAAACTAAAAAATTCCCCAAGATCAAAATGGAGCACACCAGTTCTCAAGAGGTTAAACCATTTAAAAAACAGACTATTCAAAGAAGAGAAAAAAAAATAAAGAACTCTAAAGAGCTCTCTCTGACAACTCCCTTAACAGGCACATACTGTTTGTTCTCGGAGAAGTCAGCTTTGAATTTAGAGGAGTTGAAAGGTTCATTTCTGGAAACAGCTTGTCTTCCAGTTTTTTAATAGTTCAGTTAAGCTGAGAGTGGGAGTCATGGGATGGGTGCAATGGAAACACTCCAACCTTGTTCAGTGATCTTATTTGGACCTTCCTTGGTACATGATAAGGAACTGGGAAAACTGTAAATAAATGGAGATTTACCTAAGTTTCCCCAAAGCAACCTAATAAACAGACATCTACTTTGAAAGAAGTCCTTATCATCTTGCTTATTAAGATCTGATGATTCAAGGAAAAAGATTACAACATGAAGAAGAAGCACTTGAACATGATAACATGGTTAGGCACTGCCATTTGTAATAAGAAAAAAATGGTTTTAGGATAGCTGGTATATTTGTTCCGGAAGACTGTGAACAGAGTGACTGAGATTATAAATTCTTTTTCTAGAAATGTCTGCCCTTGACCCTCATACCAACAATTTATTAGGTTACACGGGACAACTTAACTTCTATAAGCCTCAAATTTATCACATAGAAGACTAGCAAAATAATAGTATTTACTTCCCAGCATCATTAAGGCTGTGCTAAGGACTACTAATTTAAAAAAAAATCATTGTTCTGCACACTTAAAACCAGAGTCAAAAAGATTCTCAAGATTTGTGTAGAAAGAAAAGCAAATGCCTGGTCATCAGGGGACAGAGAACACGGTTCTTCCCTGTCATTCTCTTAATTTATGAGCCAGCAAACAAAGTTTTATTAACTTCATTCTATAAAGATTTTTGCCTCAAACATCCAAGGCACTTTAGAAAAATGAATTAGTTAACATTTAATAGTCCAGACATAATGACTCTATTAAGTTTTATCTTTAGAAAAGTGTTGTCCCTTTGGGGAAGGTAAGGTTGTTCCATGAGAAAATTAAATTTGAAAGCAGCAATATATGGATTCATAGTTTTACCTTCACAATGATTTTGCTAATTTATGTGTATGTGTGTGTGTGTGTTTTTTGTTTGTTTCTTTTTGAGACATTGTCTCACTCAGGAGTCCAGGCTGGCCTGGTACCTTACTATGTAGATATAGATTAGGCTAATGTATTCACAATAATTTTCTTATCTTAGCCTTCCATGTTAGGGGATTACAGATATGTAGTAGCAAACCATCATATTTTGTTATTTTATTATTATTGTTTGTGTGTGTGCATGTGTGTGAGTGTGTGCATGTGTGTGTATGTGTGTGTATGTGTGTGTGTGTTAATGTGTGTATGTGTGTGAGAGAGTGTGTGTTTGTGTGGCCTGTGCGTGGAGGTCACAGACAACTTTAGATGTGTTCATTCTCTCCTTCCACCTTGTTTAAACAGGATTTCTTTTGTAGTCTTTTGCTTCTAGATTCCTCTGGCTCTGCCTACCCTTGTCATAGGTGCATTGAAATTAGAGACATTTTTACCACTTTGTGTGGGTTTTATGTGGGTGCTGGGGATCGAACTGGTGTAGGCAGGTTTGCAGAGCAAGAGCCTGTAATGACTTAGCCATCTCTTTGTTAAATTTTTAAAATAGATACTTTTCAAGATATAATTCAAACAGCATCCAATTTACCTCATTTGACACACACGATTTACCTGGGTGTGTTGGCGCATGCCTGTAATTTCAGCACTAAGGCATTGGAAACTAAAATATTAGTAGTTCAAGACCAGCCTTGGTTATACAGTGAGTCCCTGGCCAATCAGCTTACATGAGACACTTTATAAAAAGAAAAAAGTTCAGAACGCAATGCTTTTTAGCATGTTCATAGATTTGTGCAACAGCTACAAAAAACTCCATTCATTCCCTAACCTACTCTAGTCTTAAATTACCCCTCACTCTATGGACTTTGGGTGTCCTCAGACTTCATATAAAAGGAACCACACAATAAGGCTTTTGAAGAAGTGGCTTCTTCCACTGTGAATGTAGTTTTCAAGGTCCCCATGTGTCATATCAGACATCAGCGTTATTCCTTTTTTTTAATCATTGAGTAAATGACATTAATGGCTGGACCACATTTTATTAGTTGATGCATATTTGGGTTGCTTCTACTGCTTTAACTGTTATAAATCATGATACTATGAACATCTGTGCACGTGTTTTTTTAAAAAAATAATTTACTTATTTGTAAGTGAGAGAGACAGAGAAAGAAAGAGAGAGGGAAGAGGTGAGAGCGAGAGTGAGAGAGAGAGAGAGAGAGAGAGAGAGAGAGAGCCTCTCTAGTTACTGCAAATGAACTCCAGATTCATGTACCACTTTGTGCATCTGGTATTACATGGGTACTGGGGAACTGAATCTGAGTTGTTAGGCATAGCAGGCAAGCACCTTAACTGCTGAGCCATCCCTCCATCCCTGAGTTTTTGATTTGACATGATTTTCATTAATACTGGATATCAGTTTAAGAGTGGAATGATGTGTTACATGGAAATCTATGCATTTAATATTTAAAAGAAAGCCACACTCTACGAATAGGACTCTATCCACCTTGTAATCTCACCAGGGGAAGATGTGGTTCTAATTTCTCTGGAACCTCACCAACACTTGCTGTTTTCTTCTGGCACTTTTTGATTACATCCAATCCTAGTCAGTAAGAAACAGTGCCACATATGGTTTCAAGTTTTCTCTAACAGTCAATAATATTAAACACCTTTTCATGTGCATATTTGATATCTGTATATCTTCTTGGAGAAATAACTGTCAGATCTGTTGCCAAGTTTAAATATAGGATTATTAATAATTTTGTTACTGAATTTTGAGTCTCTTATATTCTAGGCACATTTCCTTTGTTAGGTATATAATTTGTCAATACTTTCTCCTATTCTGCCCATTGTTGTTCTCACAGTTGGAACTAATTCTGAATTCACTAATCAAGTTAAGGAGTAATAAGAGAATAATCTGGCGAAAACTAAATCTTTCTTTGGTGAAAAACGATGAAAAGCAATTGTGAAGCAATCCTTCCACATTCCTCCTATAGACCACTTCCAGAAGACCAAAGCCACAAGATGAGGGTTCTAGCAGCAACAGATGACCCCACGTCCTGGTACCAAAACTGTTGAGGTCAGCTTTCTAGTTGCTGTGCAGAAAGAACCCAAACAAAAGCGGCTTGTGGAGGAAAGGGTTTATTTGGCTTATAGACTCGAGGGGAGACTCCATCCTGGCAGGGAAAACGATGGCATGAGCAGAGGACTGGACATCACCTCTGCCACAGCACTGGAAATAGAGGCAGGAAGGTGTGCCAAATAACCCCCATAAACCCGCCCCCAACAACAGAGCTTCAATGAGGTTGTAAAACCCAAACTGCCATCAGCTGAGGATCCATCTGTCAGAACACATTCATTTGTTTGTGGGGGACACCTGGATCAAACCATGACATGTATCTAAATCAGAAATTGAGATTAAATACTAAGGTGCAAATGGCAACTTATTTTTACTAAAAGAATTAGTATGATGAACTGCACAGGATCCAATAAAAACAATCATTAATTAATTATCTGTATATCATCATTTCATTCACTCCTTTAATTATGCAGGCAATGTAGAAAATAAAGAAAGCAGAGTATGCTCTCATAAAACAGCTTTTAAATGCTAAAGCAATCATATTTTATTTTAGAAAGCAATTGATTCAATGTTGAGTAATTATGAAGTTCTGGTCATTGTTATTAAGCCCTTAGGAAACAGAAACTCTAAGATTACTTATGTTGTCTTGAATTTAGTTGTCAGTCTTAGGTGGGCAAAAATATGAATATTCAAAATGTTGCATGCGAATTTTAATAAAAATGCAATTCATGAAGTAAGACAGGACTATACTGGGCACAAGTGAAGAACTCTAGATGGCCAAGTCAGGCAAGACTTTAGGAGCCAAATAAAAAAGAAAAAACTGGGCTGGAGAGACGACTCGGTGAATAAGGTTCCTTGTAAAGTCTGACAGCCTGGATTGCTTCCCCAGAACCCACATAAAGCCAGATGCACAAAGTGGTACATGCATCTGAATTCATTTGCAATGACAGGAGAAGATCCTGATACACCCATACTTTCTCTCTTTCAATAAAAAAGATATTTTTAAAAAGGAAACACTCCAAGCTTGTCAGTATGTATATGTATGCATGTGTGCGCCTGGACACATGTGCATACGTGCATATTTCTTTATATAAAGAAGCAGATTTCTGAACTCTTATGAATTAATTGAAGCCAGAACAGTAATAATATCTTCAATGTGAGGATCACAAAAGATAATGTGTTGATTTTGAGTTTGACAGTTGAAAAGAAACTAGAAACTGGGTGTAGAAATAGGAAGACCCCTCATTTCCTCCATTTCCCACCCCAGCAGTGAAGAAGCCTAAATTGAAAGTTTTTTTTTTTGTGTCACTTGTGTGTCCTCAGCATCCAGGTGGGTGTTGGTTTGTCACCTGGCCCTGGAGAGCAGGGGCCCTCATGGCATCAAGAGAGAAGTCCCTTCTCCACAACTTACTGATTTGAATTCAAAAGGGAGCCTGGGGAGAGCTTGTTCCCCTGCAGCAGACAGACTCCCACACCTGCACCCACCTGTTTCTCCCTGACTGGGTGCCATCTCTCTAGGTGGGTGACACTGGCAACCAAGCTACCTGTCCTCGACACATTTTATTCTGCAGAACACCCAGATAAATTAATTTAGTTGTTTTCGTCATCATCATGCTAACTGTACACCTACTATAAACAGGTTATTTTGCCAAATTTTATATTTTCAATAGTGAAGGATATTTTTTAATTTGGAGACTGGAGAAGGAATTATTATTGTCTTCTATTTATTTATTTTTTGTTTTTTTTTTTTTTTAAGACAGTCTCATTCAATAGCTCAAGCTAGCCTTGAACTCATGGCTATCTTCCTGCTTTAGCTCTCTGCGATCTGGAATTTCAGGCATGAGCCAATATGAAAGACTTGATTTCAGTTTTGTTACCTAATCAACGGCTTACTGATTGGCTAAGAGATCTGCTCAGTAGCAAGGAACCCTTAACTGGAACTGGGGTCCATGGCAAAATCTTATGGAAATCAAGAACCAGGGCTCCAAGGGGAAATTCCCACTACCAGAGAGCTACAGAGAGGCTACACCCATTAGAATCTTGTCATATTAGGAATGTGTGTCTCATTTAACCTATGATGATCTCACTCTCCAAGGGAGATTCTGTTGGTGTTTTCAGAAGGCAGTGAGAGAGCTGTGAACAACTCAATTCCACCAACAGGACACAGGATAATGGCTGACATCCTGGCAGGAGATGAACCACCCCTGGCCTATGGTATGGGCCCAAATGAAACCTATGAGAAAGTAGCAAGATAAACAAAATGCCTATTATCATAGCAAGTCAGATAATCCATAAAAGGTCAATGGAGACAGACACCAATGATACACAACACAACCCAAAGCAGAAGTCCAGAGACACTTAAGATCTCAACAATAAAGCAGACTTAAACTTTATCCACCATGACTCAGGGAACTGAGTGGAAGGGGGGGAGGTGAAAGATTGTAAGAGTCATGGTGGGGGGAGAATGTCCAGAGACATTTCCATCCTCAGAAACAGAACACAAAGGGTGAAAAAAAAAACTGGATACTTCTGGTGCTGCTCATGACCCCCTTCCCCATGGACTAATCCAGTATGCCCATTGAGGAGGGACCTCAGTGGGTTGGGGAAAGGGAGAAGAAAATGGGGGAACCATCACAAGATTTGCTTATACAATGTACCTAATTATTGACAATAAAGATATTAAAAAACTACATGTATGTATGTATGTATGTATGTGGGCGTGTGTAGCACAGGTGCACATTTGGAGTTTAGATGACTTGTTTGTGGTCCATCTTCTCTGAGGAAGGGTCTCTTGCTGCTTCAAGTGAGTCTGGACTCTGGGCAGCTTTGTATAGGTCCTGGGGAATTGAACCCAGGCCAGCAGGCTTTACAAGCAAGTGTCTTGAGCTGTCTGGCCATCACCCCAGCCCCTTTGTAAACTCTTTCTAAAGTAATATATCACCAAAAGAGTTCCATCAGTTAATTAAAAATAGTATCTAGACACTCCACTTGGTGTATGTATTTTACCACAGTTAATGGAAGACCTCTTCCCCTTTCTCCTTCTCTTTCTCTTCTTGCTTTTTGTGTTTACTTTTTGAGATAACATCTCATTTTCTAGGCCAGGCTGGCCTTGAACTCTCAGTAATCTTTGCTTCAGCTTCCGCAGTGCTGAGATGATAAACAGGAACCACCCCACACAGCTGGTGCTGCTTTTTAGTGAGCAACCAGATTCCTCATTTAAGAAACTACAAACATTAATTAGACTTCACAATTATAGCTTGGATATGTTTGAGATTTATATTCATTGCTCACATATATACAGGTAGCTACTGAGATGGGGAATAACAGAATCAGTATTGAATGAATCATTTTATGTTTTCTTCCTCAAGAAAGTCCTTTCTAACCAGACATGCTGCTTGTCTTACCTGGGAGTCAAAAGCCCAAGTGCTTCTAAGGGTTCAGCAAAGATCCATCTCTTCAAGATGACATGCATGTCTGCCACTGTCCCCTCGTCCCATCCAGGGGCACTGCCCAGGACCAAAGGCAGGGAGCAGTTCTCACGATTGCAGAAGAAACGATAAAACCATAAGTATCTTCTCTTCTCCTCAGAGAGTCTGAAAACAAACAGACAGGAAATTGTGATTTTTTTTCACTGACTTCGCTGTACCAACAAATATTCCTGTGAACTTTCAGTATGAAACTTTACTCTCACTAGTTGAATTTTGTTTTGGCTTATGTGGGGAGGCTGATCTTTTATCATCTGGAATGAATTTGATAGTTTATTCCATCAACTGCTTTCCCACTAAGAGTATGCCTATGCTAAAAATAAATAAATAAACATGCACTTCAGATAATTCATATTTGCATTCCTTTTTCTTTATTCTTGCCACTTAAAAAAAAAAGGTCTTTTTTGGGCAAAATTTCTGTCTCCTTCATGGAACGCCATGCCTATCTGAGTCTTGTGACTCAGTTCTGTTTACAACTGAGGCAAACCACTGTTTGCTCTCGTTCCTATAGAAATGAACTTGGACACACAGTGGGATTGTGAAGACATGACATATTTTTTTAAGAAACAGTATTTTATTTCTTTTTTAAAAATATTTTATTTATTCATTTTCAAGCACAGAGATACATAGACAGAGAGAGAGAGAGAGAGAGAGAGAGAGAGAGAGAGCACCAGGGCCACCACCTTGTGGGTCTGGCTTATGTGGGTCCTGGGGAATTGAACCCAGGTCCTTAGGCACTGGAAGCAAGTGCCTTAACCGCTGAGCCATCTCTCCAGCCCGACATGACATATTTTGAAGATGAGATGACTTCATCCAGTGCAGAGTTCATCAGTGTTCACGACACTTTGCTGTCAACTTCAAAAACAAAGATTCAATTCATCTCCAGATTACAGCTTTGCATTTTCAGAGTTCACTGAAATTTGGAACGAAGCTGCCAAGGAATCCTGTCAATGAAATCCTTCAGTTTCCAGCAGCTGGAGGGAGGCCTAAGAGAGAAGCCTCAGTTTAGGGTAGGGTCCCTGCTGTCCTGATAGTTTTGACATTCCTTGCTCACAATCCAGCAGAAGTATTCAGGCCAAATGTCATTTGGAGGTTAATGTCTGCCAGTCTTTGACCTTGCCTCCTCCAAAGGACACTCTACTAACTCAGCTTAATTCAGCCAAGACTCTCTAGAAGAAGGATGGAAATAATAACTGATCCGCAAGGCCACTGTTTCTCTGTAATTTCTCTTGCACTCAACCTTCATCTAGTAGATGAAAATATTGGCATGGAGAGATGATTTTTACATGTTTGGTTTTCACTGTTTTATTACTGCCTTTCCCAGGAATAATAAAATAACCAAAACATAGATTGTTCTGATTCATTTTATTTTATTTTTTTTTCTAATACTGAACAATGCCTTTTCCCTCTCACTGCTTCTTGGCCATTAAACTTACAGTCCATGAAATCTGTCAAGTAAACTCACTCCCTCACTGATTTTCTTGATCCATTCTATTATTGATAATCTGTGGGATGATTTCTTTAATCCAAATTTGGGAAATTTGGCTACTTTTTGCCTCAGTGTCTTCTTCTTTGGCGTGCCCAAGAGGAATACATTTTATTCCCTCAAGCTCTCAGCTCTTTTGTGTCTGTAATCAACAATGTCCGTCAAGTAATTATTAAATTTATTTTTAAATTATTTATTATTTGCAATGAGAGAGAGAGAGAGAGAGAGAGAGAGAGAGAGAGAGAGAGAGAGAGAGAGAGAGAATGAATGAGGTGCCAGAGCCTCCAGCCACTGCAAACGAACTTCAGATGCATGGCCACTTTGTGAATGTGTCTTTATGTGGGTACTGGGGAATTGAACTTGGTCGTTAGGCTTTACAGTCAAGTGTCTTACCCACCAAACCATTTCTCCAGCCCTAAAATTATTTTTAAGTCTTTACTAAGGCTATTATCTTTTCACTCATGTAGATTTGTAAAAAATACTTTTCTTAATTTGTTTCAATTATTTTTGTATACATCAACAACATGCTAGGCGATTTCTAAGTGTTCTGAATTGACTATTTTGTTACAGACATTTGGAATACTACATGGTTGGAAGTCTTCTGCTATAAAACCACAGGGTTTTAAGAGGTTAAATATGTTAATAGGTATTTAGTTACCATTAATTCAGCCTGATCCTTTTGAGATATCTTTTTATGACTTAGTAGGTAGACCTTATATAGTCCTTTATATGTGTAGATATGCTGGAGAATTCACTATACTTCGATTCCTCTTTGGGGTTTATCAAATGTCTGGTATATTTTGTGAGTTTTCTGTATTCTCTGCCAGGCATATACAACTCTGGGATTCTACATTTATTTCACATCTTCTGCAGGTTTGGGGAAGACACCTGCTTATGAGCAGCTGATCCTCAAGTGAGTGCTTAATGCACCTTCAGTATAGACACCTGCCGGAACCCAGCTGCTTTCTCCTACTATTGTGTTCTGAAGAATCTAGCTGCCTCAGCATCATTAAAATGGGTTTCTGGCAGCAAGACTGATGATTCTCTCTCTCTCTCTCTTTCTCTCTCTCTCTCTCTCTCTTTCTCTCTCTCTCTCGATTTTGTATTTCCAGTCTATTTTCTGCCTTATTTCTGAAAACTTTTGCTTCTTATGTATTTTGTTCCTTAGCAGGTAGGTGCTTCATATTAAATCAGAAATATTAATTATTTTCAAAAGAAAATATTTCCAATGTATTTCATTCTGGAACCTTCCACAATTTTCAAACTATTCTCTTGCTCTTCGTTGACACTAAGATTTCTTTTTTTTTAAGTTTTTACAAATACTATGAGTGCCTCTTCATCAAATTTCAGTGAGTCAGAATTTCCTGATTCTGATTACACTTGATTAATTTGAATAGAAGGAATAATTAAGCCACCAGGTACATGATGAAATGTTAAATGACTTAAATCCCTAAGCTAACTTTTATTTGGAAACTTAACATGTTGATGACTGTTCTCCATCTATTTCCACAGAGAAGAATGAATCTGTACTGAATAGGGGTAATTATATTTAAGTGGGTGAAACAGAAGAACATTGCTTATTTTATATATATATATATATATATATATATATATATATATATATACTACAAACATAAATAGGAGTATAAAATACAAATACAAATAGAATTCACTTGGAGATAATTTTTAAAGATTTATAATTGCAGTTGCAATGATACCTATACATCATTATGAAGCACAGTATATTAATCTAATACACAGCTCTATTTTTAAAGAGATATCTCATTCAGAGAAAACTCAAGTTCATTAATGGCCTGCATGCACACACAGAGGAGATGAGGTTCTGGGGAAAGGAGACTGATTGAGGCTGACTTGATTACAAGTATATTAGTGTTGTCCATAGGACGAGAACCAGTAGGAGACTCAGAAGTAATACCTATAGTGAGATTTACTACAGAACATGGACTCCCATGGCATCCTAAAGACCTGAGAGGTAGGGGAGTGATTTATTCTTGGAGCCGAAGGCCACCAATGGGGAACAGCCCCAGTCTGAGGGCAGAAGAGGAAAATGCATCAGCTCCATCAGGCAGGAGGGAGGAGATGTCTGTCTCCTTCCTTGTACTTTGGTTCTCTCAGGCCCTCAGGATTGGTGGCTCCCCACCCTCACTGGGCAGGCCACCTTAGGCTTTATTAGCTCTGTAACATCCAAAGCTCATCTCAACCATCCCCACCACTACTGTGTAATCATGTCTTGACATCTCATGGCCAGTCAAGTTGACCTATAAAGTGAACTACATTATACTTGGGATTCACTTAGAAACATCAACTTCTAATATTTAGAATAAGATATTTGATTATGATTTATTGGGCTTGACCTTTTTTGTTTTAATATATTTAAATGTTCAAAGCTTTTTACATATTTAAAAAAACTTCTTACAAATGCATTAGCCTCTACTATGTGATATACTTAATTAAATATAAGTTTTATATATTTATTTATTTGTAAGAAGAATGAGAGAGAGAATGACAGTGACAGAGAATGGGTGTACCAGGGCCTCCAGCCACTGCAAACAAACTCCAGATGCATGTTCCACTTTTTGTGGGTTCTTAAGCTTTCCAGGCAAGTGCCTTAACCATCGAGCCATCTTTCTACCCCCAAGTTTTATATTTTTGAGTAAGAAGTAGCAATAAGATGGCTCACCTACTTAAGGTGAAAATAACCTAGCATGAAAATAGGTGATCAATATTTGTGCATAAAGACTACAAGACTCTTCTGTAATCTTCAGTCCTTGAAGTAACTATTCAGATAGGACACTATATGAGAACATTCTATGGCATGTTTATTTTATACATTTTAAGTTTCAGGAACAATGTGTAGCATTGGAAATCTAATGATAAACAAAATATCACAAAACCAAAATATACAGTTGCTTTTTTCTCACAGTTTTGACAAATGAGAAAGACAAGCAAGAAACACACAAATGAACTTGGTGGTAACAATTGCATTAAGAATGGTCCCATACAAGGTAATACAATACACAGTGAGGAAAAATATTTCATCAGAGAGGACGCTCACAGATGGTTTCTTTGTAAACTTAATGAGTGACATAATTTTAATCATGTGTAGAAGTTAGGAAAGAGTAAGTTAAGGAAAGGATATACCAAATAAAATCTTGAAGTGAGAGAGAGAGAGAGACTACATATTTGAAGTCTGTGAAAGAGACAGAAGTCACTGCCTTGCAGTGAATGGGAAAGATTGAAGAAGTGAGAGATGAGAAAACAGGCAAGTAGCAAGAGGAAACAGATCAGGGCCCCATTTCATGCTTACTCTGGGGCTGGTGCACATTGATTCCCCCATAGAAATTGGCTCTGATCTGCTTGGCTGATCAACTCAGAAACTGGCATTCTCCATTGACTTAAATGGTTCTTGAACTTCTCACTTGACTTACTCTTTAATTCCAACTAAAGTCATAGCTTTAGATCTTTCATATCTAGCCATTCTAACACTGTGGAACCACCCTGGCCTCTTGCCTAAGGCAGCCTGTGAACCATCTTCTTGCTGCATTGCTGGGTTTTCCTCTTCCTCGTTGACCCATCCTTGAAATTGTCAATAAAGGGCTGAAGAGATGGCTTAGCGATTAAGGCATTTGTCTGCAATGCAGAAGGACCAGAGTTTGATTCCCCAGTGCCCAT
>PVHP010007770.1:0-55426 GCA_004024765.1 Zapus hudsonius | reverse complement strand
AGCACTCTGAGGGCTGGTGGAGGGATGGGGGAGCAGGTTTCCCTTTCTGTTCCAGCATGGTGTTCTGATGGCCTATAAGCACAGCCTGTGGTGTCTTCAGCAATAGGGTCCTACCTTTTAGCTCTGGCAGGTGATCAAGTGTTTTGGAAATGATTATTGTTATTTTGGGGATTTCATTGTTCTCCCTGGCTCACTGTTAGGCGCAGCCCAATTGTGGGTCTGAGATTTTCCAGCCAGAGTCCATGGATTTAAGGTTAAGATTTTTCCACTTCCTGTCTGGGCTGTTCCCCTTCCCTTTATTGGTGGTTCTATCGTGTAGAATGCTAGTCAGAATAAGGGTTTCTATGGAACTAATTCAGGTTGTCTTAACTTGTGTGTAATTCCATCCCTACCCTCCTTTCCCCTACCCCTCGGAGCCCCTCCCTCCTCTGGTATTTTGTTCCTCCCCTAACCTATCAGGTAACTCTTCTCCTTTCTCCCTGTTTCTTCCTCCTACTGGTCAAATTCTAGTTTTATGCCCTTATTCCTGGTGCTTACCTCCATTTGCACTCATCTCCTCACAGATGACAGAGTTCATGTGGCATTTGTCTTTTTGTGCCCTGTGTGACCTAGCTTACCATGTTTTTTTCCCTCTAGAATCTACAAAGAACTCAAAAACCTAAACAATAAAAAAAATCAAGTACCCCACTCAAAAATGGAATAGGATATTGAACAGAGTTCTCAAAGGAAGAAGCACAAACAGCCATCAAACACCCAAAGAGATGCTTGACATTTCTAGTGATCAGGGACATTCAAATGAAAACAACTATGAGATTCCACCTCACTGCAGTCAGAATGGCCACCATGAAAAAAAAAATTAAACGACAGCACATGCTGGTGGGGGTGGGGGGCAAGATGAACCCTCACCCACTGCTGGTAGGAGCAAGAACTTGTACAGTCAATATGGAAATAATTATGGAGATTCCTCAAAACACTGAAAATAGACTACCATTAGATTCACTTTACTATGTATCATAGAAATACATGCTCAACCATTTTTTTAAAAAAATATATTTTTTTGTATATAGCAGGTAATACACTATTGTCCCCTCACCCCAATCCTGTTTTCCTGGGGCCCTCTTCAATGGGGTTATGGTAGTTGCTGTGGGGTCATGAAGGCCTCAGTCAGTCCCTATGGGGTAGTGGGGAATTGTGCCTCAGGGTGTTCCTACCCACTCTGTGGCTCTTACAATCTTTCCATCCCCCCTCTTCCACAATGTTCCCTGAGCCATGGCAGGCCTGTTGACAGTGTGATTTAGTGTTGAGTTTTCTGTAGCCTCTGGATTTCTGCTTTGATGGGTTTTGATTATTCTAAGTGTCTGTCACTGTCACCCTAGGGCTGGTTGTCATGTTAGCAGTAAGAGCAGTATTCATATTGTAGCTTCCTCTGCAATTTCTCCTGGGCCCTGGCAGATGTGAGAGAGGTAGAAAGCCTCATGGTAGGCAGTTGGCTATCTTCTTGTCTTATCGATGCATCTAGGTTCTCCTCTGTTTTCTCTGTAGTCTGTAAAATAAAACAGATTCCCCAACCAAGCATGAGATACTCAACCATTTTTTAATCACTGCTCTGTTCACACTTGGAATCAGCCAAGATGCCCATCAACAAATGACTGCCTCATGAAGATGTGATCCATATACACAATTCTACTCAGAGTAAGGAAAAATGAAATAATCAGATTTACAGGAAAATGGAGACCCTTGGGGAAAAAAAAAAACATGTTACCTGGGGTTTTCTCATGTCTAAGCATACCAGGAAAACAAGTGAGCCAGCAGATGCCCCATTGGCATGAAAGTACCAGAAATCTTGTGGGACTTACTCATTTTTTTAAACAACTGATTCCTTTTCTATTGACAACTTTTTATATGGACATTATATATTTTGATCGTAGTTTCTTCTCATCGTTCTCTCTTGTTCCTCCTCCCTCCAGCCCTTGCTCTCTCTAGCCAGTCTCTCTAAATACTTGGGTTTATGCTAATATAGTACTGAGGCTCTGAGTCTCACTTCAAAATATTGTTTGCTTATTTGTTATTTGAGAGAGAGACGGGGAGAGAGAGAGAGAGAGAGAGAGAGAGAGAGAGAGAGAGAGAGAGAGAGAGAGAGAGAGAGAGAGAGAGAGAGAGAGAGGGAGGCAGGGCCTCCTGCCACTGTAAAGAAACTCCTGACACATGCGTCACTTTGTGCACCTGACTTTACCTAGGAAATCGAACATGGCGCTGGTTTCTACATTGATTTTCTGTATTCAAACCTGTCTTTCAGGTTATGCTATGACTTGATGTTGACAGATTCGTTCACTTTAATTAGATATGCTGTAATATACACATATAATTAGTCATTTGCATTCTAGTCTATACAGAACTATTTCTATTCATAAAATATCATGAGCAAAGAGAGCCCAAAGTTCAAATGAAATTGATTTTCTTGTGGTTACACAGGATGTTACACTTCCATGGTTTCAATTGCCCTGAGAGAAGTTATGAATGGCTGGTTGGCAAAGATATAGGAAGGCATTGCATTTTATCCTGTCCGTATAAACCAAAGCATATTTGTTTGGTTGCCTATAAAACTAATTTCTTAGGGCTGGAGAGATGGTTCAGTGCTAAAAGGGGCTTGCTCACAAAACCTCATAACCCAGGTTTAATTCCCCAGTACCCATATTAAGGCAAGATGCGTGGGGTGGCAGAATGCAACTGGAGTTCTTCTGCAGTGGTTAGAGGCCCTGGCATGCCCATTCTCTCTGTGTCCCTTCTCTATCTCTCTGCTTGCAAATAAATAAAATATTTAAAATGATAATTTTTATAAGTCCGCTGGGTGAATGTCTCATTTCATCTAAGTGAGTAATCTTAATAAACTTGATACCCTTGTCTTTCTTTTAAAGATTTGTATGTAGTTAAGAAATCTTGGGGCTGGAGAAATGGCTCAGTGGTTAAAGGTGTCTGCTTGCAAAGCCTAATATCTCAGGGTCAATTTCTCAAGTAAATACTAAAGCAAATGTCATGTTTCAGGTAGTAAAAGTATGGAAAACCAAAAATTTACATCTGAAATTAGTGAAATTCAATTTATGATTACGATGAGGAGTAGAAATTCCTAGAGTAACTTTAGGGACAGAAAGTTCTAGTTCTTTCCTAACTCTAGGTCATGAGTTTCTAGGATGCAATTACAAGGGTGTAGAGAGGTGGAGATCAAAGAAACTGATTTTTCTACATGATCAAGAAGAAAGGCTTTAATTTTTTTTTTCTTTAGCCAGCAGCATCTTTGAATGAAAAAGGGCCATTAAATCCCAAAAAGGGATCATTAAAATTTAAGGAACTATAGTTCAGGTCTATTCTGTTTCATTTTATTCAGTTTTATATCTATTGAGCATCTTTCAGATCTACATTCAGCCAACAAAGAACATTGGGGGAGGGGAAGGGGAAGACAGGGAAGGGAGAGGAAGAAATCCCAACTTGTAAAGTTCTGGCCAATCTCTCTTTTTAGTTTCATTGGAATAAGTCAGGGTCTTCTGGAACAATGATGAATTTATGATTGGGCTGGATAGCTGAGGAATTGGCCCTGTCCTGACTGGATCAGCATAGTCCAGAAGCTGACCTAAAACATTTACACCTACCTCCACCTTCTTGAATTTTCTCAGATAAAATTGTTAGTTTCAGTTTTAAACTTAAAACCTGATTGTGCCCATAAGATAAAAAGGGGATAATCAAATTATACCTTCTCACTTTTCCCCCTTCTCACTTTACATACAAATTTCTAAAAGAAAGACAAAGCTATTAAGATTATTAACTTGGATGAAATGAGACATTCACTCAGCAGACTTATAAAAAATAATATTTTAAATATTTTATTTATTTTTAAGTCGAGAGAGATAGAAGAGAGACAGAGAGAATGGGCATGCCAGGGCCTCCAGCCACTGAAAAAGAAGTCCAGATGCATTCTGCCAGGGAAAAAGTGGTGCAACTGCGAATCCATATTTATTTGTGGTAGGTGTAAGATGCTAGTTGGAGCCCAGTTTTATATATTTTAAAAATATTTTTAAGGCTGGATAGATTGCTGAGTGGTTAAGGCACTTGCCTGAAAAACCTAAAGACCTCCAGTTTGATTCCCCAGTACCCACATAAAGCCAGATTCACAAGGTGGTACATGCATCTGGAGTTCCTTTGCAGCAGCTAAAGGCCCTGGTGTGCCCATTCTCTCTCTCAAAATAAATAAATAATTTTTAAAAAATATGTTTTTTATTTGCAAGGGAGAGAGAGAGAGAGAGAGAGAGAGAGAGAGAGAGAGAGAGAGAAAGAGAGAGAGAGGTATATGGGTGTACCAACAAGGGTCTCTTGCCACTGCAAATGAACTCCAGGCATATATGTCACTTTGTGCCTCTGGCTTTACATGGGTACTGGGGAATTAAACTGCAGGCCATCAGGCTTTGCCAGCAAGTATCTTTAACTATTGAGTCACCTCTCCAGCCCCTAGTTTTATATTTTGCTGGTAATTGTTACAGTGTTGATATGGCTCTGATTATAATTTCTCAGTTGCCTTTTAAAAAGCATATTGGGGCAAGACAGATGGCTAAACAGTTAAGACACTTGCTTGCCTGAAAAGCCTAAGGACCCAGGTTGGCTTCCTCAGTACCCATGTAAAGCCAGATGCACAAGGTAGTGATTGCATTGAGAGTTCATTTGCAGTGGCTAGAGGCCATGGCACTCCCATTCTCTCTGCCTTTTTCTGTCTCATAAATAAATAAATAAATAAATAAATAAATAAATTTAAAAGGCATATTGTGGGTTAGGAGGCATAAGTATGTAGCTATTGCATATGTACATATACATACATATGCATATACACATACAAGTATACACACCTATATCTCCACAACAAATTTTTGTTTCTTTTTCCTCCTGGGTACACATTCAGATTTCACTTTCAGAATCTTGATGGTTGGGCAGTGGCATGAAGTGAGTCCCAGCTCATGGAATGAAGGCTGAAGTGGTGTGTAGATCTCTAGGCCTGGCACATAGAATCCTTCATGTGTTTCTTCCTTTCTCAACCTCTCCCTACTCAACACTTTGACTGAATAGGACTTGGAAGACCTAGAAAATAGGAGATCTACCTAAACACCCACATACCCTTTATGTAAATAAGAAGCAAATGTATGATATGCTCAATTCATAATACTTTGTATTCAAATGTAAATTGTGGGGCTGGGGAGATGGCTCAATAAAGGCTTCAGGTTAAATTCCCCTATGCCCATGGGAAGCCGGGCTTGCAAAGTGGCACGTGAGCTTGTTTGCAGCAGCAAGAGCCCCCCCTCCTTGCAAGTAAATAAGTACAAAAGAATACAAAGAAATTGCTCTGACAGAAATTTGCACAAGAATGAGAGTCTCCTGGTATAATTTCAAGAGCTGTTGTTGGCTCAGTGGCTGTGAGCGGGCTGGAGAGCTGGGCATTCTTGTTCTGTGGTGACTGACCACTTGGCAGGACATGGACTTGATGGCAGGTTGTCATTAGTGGGAATGATTGATCTTGGATGCATTGCACAAAGAAGATGGTGGCTTTATGTAAAATCGTGGTAGTTTTTTTCTTTGTTTTTGTTTCGGTGCTGGGGATTGACCCCAGGGCATTGCATATCATAGGCAAGCAATGCACCATTGAGGCACATCCCAGCCCCATTTGGCTGGATTGAAAGCTAAAGTTCATATAGTGAAAATTTATTACATATATATATATATATATATATATATATATATATATGAGATATAACATATATATGTGTATGTGTATTTTTTTCCTGAGGCAAGGTCTCATGTATCCTAGAATGGCCTCAAACTTGTGTCCTGCCTCCCAAGTGTTGAGGTTTTAGGCATAAAAGATATTTCACCTCTTTTAAATAAGTTTTTGACCAGAAAATCCAAAATATAATTAAAGTAATCTATGATCAGCCAAATGAAAGACAATCATTGCTAAAATCTCTTTACCCGGGAATTTTGACCTTATCTACAGCAAAACAAGAACCATACAACAGCTACTATGAGAATGTTCACATTCTGCCATGAGTTCAAGGCCAGCTTGGCACTGCATAGTGAATTCTAGGTCAGCCTGGGCACAAGACCCTACCTCAAAAAACCAGGATAAAAAGTTTTTATTTTATTAAACAATAATTTCACAATTCATTTTATGATTATTTTGTCAAAATTTGTTGTTTATGCGACTACAAACTATGCACAAATGAATATTCTTAGGGAAAAATATTTCACTTTTACATATTTCTAGAATTTCTGGGTCAAATAATGTATCCATGAAATAACAACTCTCCAGAAAAAACAAATCACATATTTCCAATAGCAGTGTGAGGGTGAACATAATAATGGAAGCCATGGGACTGAGCCATGCCTGCAATCGCAGCCCTGGGGAGGGAGGCTGAGGCAGGAGGATTGCTGTTAAGCTCAAGTGGCCTGTGCTCACCAGGATATGCTTACCCTCCATGCCTGGCCTTCTACAGAGGGAGGGAGGAGACATTCCCTGGCTCTCTGCAAACTGCAGGGAGATCTGTCACAGCCAGGGGTTGGGCAGAGACACCCCAGCCTTCAAGGCGGGGAGGGAGAGAGAGAGCAGAGAGGGGAGAGGGGAGAGACCAGGCTATGGCTGTGCGCATGCGCACAAGTACTGCCAGCGCTGCACTCCGCCCCGCGGGAGGGTCACGTGGGCCGGGTGGAGGGCCCGCGTCACGTGACCCCGGCGCGGCAGCGTCGCGCAGGGATGGAGCCGGAAGAGGGGATGGCGCTGCGGCGGCTGCAAGAGCTGCCCCCCGAGCGGGGTGCGCAGGCAAGGCCGAGGGGCGCGGGGCGCAGGCGGGCGCGGGGCGGCGGTGGGCCGGGTCTCCCCGGGGACCTTCCGGGCTCAAGCTTGTGGTGGGGGGGGTGGCCGGAGCTGGCGGCTGCCTTCCCGGGTCCCGTGGGCGGGTGGGCTTTGGGATGCAGGGTTCAGGGCCGAGCTTCCTGCGAGCAAGCGTTCATTCATCCCCGGCCCCATTTATTCATTCATTCATTCATTCATCCCGGGACTGGGGACGGGCGTGGTGACCTGCCGCCTTCCTGGATCCCCGGGGTGCGCAGCGAAAGCCCCCGGAGCCCACCCTTGCCTCCATCATGGGTCCGCCGGGTCCAGGGTCCATGGGGGTGGAGTGGTGTCCAGCCTGTGCCCTGTCCCAGCCTCTTACCAGGCTCGATTTTATCCTGGGGATAGTGAGTGAGCTGAAATACAAGAATTGAAATGGTAGCACAGCTGGATCAAGCGTCACTTAAAAAAAAATAAAAGCAAAGAGAGATGAAGAGAAGAGAGACGGAATGGGGGCTCCAGCCATGGGCATTGGGGAATCAAACCCGGTCTTCTTGCTTTGCAGGCAAGCTTCTTAACCACTGAGCCATCTCTCCACCCCTAAACATCACTTCTTTTAAAAGGGCTGTTCCCAAAGAGCTTCATCAGCTTTGGAGGAACTAAGCTGACCTTAAAGGCGGTGAAGGAATCCCATAACTAAAAAATATTGTTGAAAGAAAAAATAAATTTAGTTTTAAATGTTATTTTCCAGTTATTTGGGCTTAAATACAATTCTTAGAAGATACAAATATCTGCCTGGCTTGGTGATGGCCAAGACCCTGGTGCACACCTTTGATTCCAGCACTTAAGAGGCTGAGGTAAGAGGATCACTGGGAGTTCAAGGCCAGCCTGGGGCTACAGAGTGATTTCCAGGTCAGCCTGCGCTATGGTGAGACCCTGCCTCAAAACAAACAAGAGACAGAGATGCTGATTTCAGTTGAGCAAGATGGTCCTAGTGGGCTGGAGAGGTGGCTCAGCGGTTAAGGCACTTGCCTCCATTGCCTAAGGTCCTGGGTTCAATTCCCCAGTACCCACATATGCCAGACCCACAAGGTGGTGGCCCTGGTGCGCGCTCTCTCTCTCTCTCTCTCTCTCTCTCTCTCTCTCTCTCTCTCTCTCTCTCTCTCTTTCTCTCTTTGTATTTCTCTGATTGAAAAATGAATAAAAAAAAAGATGGTCCTAGTAATATGAATATGTACCATAGTACCCATGTAGTGGGTATTCCAAATAATAGACTTGAAGGCATGAATTGGAGAAGTAGCAGCAATATAATTAAATAGACTGGCAATGTTCAGATATTTAGTATGTGACATTCCCACAATATTGTGAAAATAAACGAGTAGACACTTGAAGAAACAGGAATGCTGAGCATAATAATAAGGCTAGAACGTAGGTGAGCGAAGCTTCATACTGGTTAGTATGCTTCATGGAGAGTGTGCAGTTGTTTTCACCACAGGTATTAAGGCAGAATAAAGCGAAAGGAAAGCAGATTCTTAGAGTCCATGTAGTAAATGTGAATGTCATGAAATTGGTGTCCAAGGGAACTGGAATCTATACGGTTTCTGTAAAAGCTATGCCCTTTGGTTATTGGTATCCCAGGATGTCTGCAGGAAGCCTTTGCGCTTCAGCAATTTTTCTTTCAGAAATGTTGGTAAAACAACTATATCTTTCAAGTTATTTTAGTTGCTGACAAAGTAAACATAATAATGAAAGCCATGGGATTTAGCCAGGTATAGTGGTGCACTCGGGAGGCTAGGGCATGAGGATTGCTGTGAATTCAAGGCTAACCTAACTCCCATAGGGAAGCTTCAGGCCAGCCTGGGCTACAGACTGACACATTGTCTGTGAAAACCAAAATAATAAAATTAAGGATGATAAAAATCCTAAAATGGTAACATTTCTGTCCCTAATGTTCTTATAGACGACATCATTTTATTATACATCCATCTTCAAATGTCACTCATGTGTATATTTATTTTTCTCTCTAGTTTCTTCACAAAATAATTGATGGCATTTGTGGTCGAGCGTATCCCCTTCACCAGGATTATCACAGTGTTTGGAACGCAACCGAGTGGGTGAATGTTATCGAAGATGTTACCAGATTTTTCAAAGCTGTTGTTGGTAAAAATTTTTCTGATGAAGAGGTAACTTCACCCTAAATGTCTTTGACTAGTAATAAGTTGTTTTTAGAGTATTATTTAACACATGGTCTATCATCAGGAAGTACTGTATGTACTACATAGCAGCTAAAGCTCAGTCATTTATAGTAAGTGGAAAATTCCTCACAGACATGGCCAGAGATATGTTTCCTTGGTAATTCTAAATCCTGCCAAATTACAACCCATCTGATGGTTACTGATGCTGATCTTAATTCTTTCATTGCGTGTGAAGTGTTCTTTCTTGGAAAGGTCTGTGAGAGGTAACTTTGTATTTACATTTTAAGCAGGAATGCCCTCTCACTTTCTGATTATTTTGATTTTCATAGGCACTTCAACAACTGAGTCAGCTGAATTCATCTCATCAAGAAACGATCATGAAATGTTTGAAAAGCAGAAGAGATGAACTCAAGCAGACTCTGTTAGGAGAAGTAGTGGCCATTTCTTCTGCTCAGCTACAGGACTTTGATTGGCAGTTAAAGGTAGGAATCCAGTAGTTATGGAGGCTGAGGAGATTGCCCAGTCATTAAAGTGCTTGTTTTGCAGGTGTGAAGGCCTAGGTTTAGTCGTCAGAGTCCATGTAAAAATGCCAGGCCGGGTGGCATGGATTTGTCATTCCAGGACTGGGAGGCAAATGGGTGGATCCATGGGGCTTGATGGCCAGCCAGTCTTCCCAGCTTAGCATTTCCTGAGGAGAGGCTGTATTGTGACTGTATCTGTCTATATCTGTATGTATGTATGTATGCATGTATGTATGTATGTGTGCATGTGTATATAATACCTGTACATGTGAACCTATATACAAATACTGAAAAGAAGATAGTGATTTTTATGCTTTTTGTTTCATTTCTTTGGATCTAGGAAAATATTCTTTCTTTTTTTTCTGTTTTTAAAAAATATTTTTATATCTTTATTATGAATAAGTATATAAGTTATATGTGCAAATCTTGTGAAGGTGTCCCCGTTTCCCTCCTCTCTGTCCCTTACCTACTGGGGTACTTCCTTGGTATACATTCTGGATCTGTCCCCTCTTCTGCTCAGTTCCCTGAATCATAGTGGGTGAGTTTAAGTCTGCTTTATTATTGAGATCTTAAGTATCTTTGGATGTTTGCCATTTTTTAATTTAATATTTTGTTTATTTGCAAACAGAGAGAGAATGGGCATGTCAGGGCCTCCAGGCCCTACAAACTCACTCCAGATGTATGAACCACTTTGTGCATCTGACTTTATGTGGGTACTGGGGAATCTAACCCAGGTTGTTAGGCTTTGCAGGCAAGTGCCTTAACTGCTGAGCCATCTCTTGAGCCCAATTATTATTCTAAGTTTTTTATGAGACTCCATTGTCTCAAAGTCTATCAAAGACCATTTAAGTTCTCTCTTTGCAGTAACTTGCACACAGTGTACTGTAAGCATCTAAATCAAATGT
Organism: Zapus hudsonius; assembly: GCA_004024765.1. NCBI lineage: Eukaryota > Metazoa > Chordata > Mammalia > Rodentia > Dipodidae > Zapus > Zapus hudsonius. The sequence continues at coordinate 44,943 of PVHP010007770.1, read as the reverse complement.
GCTAGTATTGTACTAGACCTGTCAGTCATAAGTGGTGGGGCAGTGTGTATTTAGGATATGCTTTTGGCTAGAGCTTTACAAACTCAATAGCTTTGTTGTGATGGGTATATGTGATTTTACCTTTAGGAAGAAAAGTCTATAATAGATTATTAAAATAGTGATTTAAAAACCTTTTTTGAAAAGAAGGTCATTGCTCATTCCATGTATCTAATTATGGATAATAAAGATATCAAAAATAACAAATAAATTTTAAAAAAGAATAATTTCATAACTACTGTCCATTCTTCCCAGCAGATAGAAAATAGACACCTTGGGTCTCCTGACGTGAGCCTGGCCTTGGGCAGACAGAGTGCCTCATTTTCTTTGTGGTTCACAAGAAGGAAAATAAAGTGAATGTTCTATTTCATGGTTTTTTTTTTTTTGTTAGAATTACATCAAGGATTGGTTCTAATAGTTGTTAACATTAAATATCTAATGTTAGTTTAATAATCTGTTTAGATTTGGCTTCTGAAATTAAGATATAAACAAATTGGAACCTAATCAGAAAAGAATGGCCAGGAATTTAAAAATCATGGTATGTGAATTAGCTTTGAAACACGGGGGACCATGTACTTGGAAAAGACAAAGTCAAACAGAAATGTAATTGGTAATAGTTATAGTCACAAGCCTAAAAGTCCTTTAGATGGCATCTTGATATCATATTTATAAAAAAAATTCTTATTATTCTGAATGTTTCTGAGTAGGTTGTTTTGTTTATTATTAGATAGGAATTATCATCTTGATACCTTTAACTTTAGGAATGTTGTTTCTTGCTGGGTTGGACCCATTCAGTTCTTCCCAGAGTGGTATGAGTAGAAGATGGTTGTGTTGGTGAAGGAGCCCTAGATGTTTGCTTTGCTACTGACTACTGACTGTCCTTTGTTCCTTCCCACTTCCTGCCTTCTGTTCCTATTCCTTCAGTATGCATTGTTTTGATGATTCTGTTTATTTCCTGTTTCCAGTATTTGACAGCAAACAGGAGTACTTTTAAATGTACTGCTATCAGGCTCTGATACATACTTAATGCAGTCCATCATCCTGTTCAGTTCCCGTTGTCTTCCTTTCGAACAGCTTGCACTCTCTAGTGACAAGATTGCCACTTTACAAATGCCGCTTGTAAACCTGCATCTAGATGTAAGAGAAAATGGTGAAGTGAAGCCATACTCGATTGAAATGAATAAGGAAGAGCTGCAGACTCTCATAACTTCCTTAGAAGCAGCTAATAAGGTAGGTTTTACTTCTATCATGTAGTGTGGCCATTACCTTCTTGTTGCTGGGGGAAAACCCTGGACCAGAAGCAGTATATGGAAGGAAAGGGTTTATTTCTGGCTAACAGTTTTGAAGGGAAGTTCCATCAGAGTGGGGAAAACATGTCACCAGCAAGAGTGTGCCTGCTAGCTCCAGCAAGGGGGGGGGTGGAGTATAATATCTCAAGATCTGCCCCCAGTGACACACCTCCTCCAGCAAGGCTCCCCCTCCCAAAGGCTCAATGGGCCTGGGATTACAAACACATGAGGCTGTGGAGGTATGTCACATTCACATCATCACCTATCACTTACTTGTTTAAGTGTTGATAATACTTTTACAGAAATGAAAGGAAAACCGAGACTGTTTTAATATTTTTTTCTTTTCCCTGATATTTTATGTCAAGCACAGGTATTTATTGCTAATGTACTGGTCTCTAGTTTTAAATACTGAGTTAATTATAACTTTTAATATGTTATCAAGTAATGCTTGAAAGAAGACAAATGCTATTCTAATTAATAACTATATTTGTTTTGCTTCAGTGCTCATGATGTTAATATTTTTGAACCTTGGAATTATGAGATTAGTTGATTTTGAGTTTTTCTGATTAAAAAATAGTATGATCTTGAGAAAATATCTTATTTGAATGGACAAATGGTAGAAAGTTGTTTTGCAGGACTGGGAGAAGGTGTTTGCATGCAAAATTTGATGACCCAGGTTCAGTTCCTCAGGAGCTCGCATAAGGCCAGATTCACAGAGTGGCACATACATCTGGAGTTCATTTGCAGTAGCAAGAGGCCCTGCCACACCCATACTGTCTCAAATAAATTTAAAAAAGAGAAAAATTTGTTTTTTTTTTCCAGTCTAAGAGGCTACAAAATAGAATTTGAGCTGAGATTGATTGGGTAATGTTTAAAAAATTCACATTTACTAAGCAGTGACTGCATGTTAGTAACTACTCCAAGTGTCTATATATGAGAAAAAATAATGTTTAACCAGTAGAAACTTGTGGGGAGGAAGAAAAATAATTCTCTTTGTCAATATTTTGTCTCTACATAATTGCTCACATCTTTTCACGTGGTCTAGTTTTGGTGATTGGGGTCCAGATTTTCTCGCCCATCTCCCTGGCCACTGTCTTCCTGTCCTTGTCAAAGCCTTGGTAAATGTCAGCTTCTTCCTGTACTCTGCAGCTGCTCCCATTTTCATTCAGCCTCCATGAGTGGTCTGCAACCAAGCAGGCTTTGGGAGGCTGGGTGAGAAATGGGTGTGGTAGAGCCTGGGGCTTGCACCTTGGCAAGCAGGCACCATTGGTCACTGTGGCCCTCCCGTCCTTGTTTGGGCTTCTTTGTACTCCTTCTGAGATTTCAAAACATTTCACTTAGCACCTAACGAAGCAGCATCGTGCTGAAATAACCTGATCTCCCTCCCCCGATGTGTGTTTTAAGGTGGTTCTGCAGTTGAAATAACTGGAAATGATGACTACTAATTAAGATCATGGCGTTTCTCTGCTACAAGCCACAGCCAAGTGAGTTCTGTGTGCTCAGGCTCCCTGGCATGGTTGGCTGCTACACCAGGCAAGCATCGCTGTGGAAACCCATCAGCAGCCCTGAAGGACAGGTCATTGCATGGTTACAGGACCAGGAAGTACATAAAGTGAAAGATGAAGAGACCATGGTTGCAGTTAATATTTTCATGATTGTTCTGTATCGTTTTTGAAATATTTCAGAAATCTTTGTAAAGTTTTATCGAAAGGTTAAAAATAGGTTCTACTATAATGTAAACATACAAAGCACAGGTATACATGAATATTGCTTATATTCTGTGATTACAGATATGTAATTTGTGATATTTAAAATGGTTTTAAAGGCGTATAAGCTGCATAATGACTCGGGAGGCTCTATCTTTCTTGTGTGTCTAAGGAAAGATGATGAAGTAAACATTTCGTAGAGAAAAGTGCTTCTTCAGATATGAATAAGAATTCTAAATCTATGTGAATAGTTTTGAATTTATGTATATTAGAAACTAAAATCTGAAATGGATAATTTGAAAATAACATCATTACTTCTGTATCTGACTGGGAAACTGGTCTGATTAAAAAAAACAGCTGTCATTGTATAGTGTTTATTAATTCAAATATCAGGTAAGACCAACTGCCGTTTTGTTTTTATAAGTTTTTAATCTTGAACTTAAACTTGGGATGTTAACGAATTCATTGGAAAGCAAGCTGTTTTAACCTGAGCTAATTTTAACAATAACAAATAAATATGTCATGTTTTATTTCTATGTCTGCCTTTATTTGTAGTGACTTTGCACATAACTCAGTAATCAATGAGTAATTAATTGATATCTAATATCTATAAGCTTTATGGCTCATTAAAGAATTAGTAATTACTATTCCCATTGTTGGGTGGGCTTCAAGATCTGCTGTATACCTGTGCAGGATCTGAACAGGGCCACTCTGGACTGCTGGTTGACAATTAGAAATGGAGGTGGGGGTCAGAGTGTTTTGACTGGAGTGCTTTCTTCAAGAAACTTTGACTCTGAACAGTATCAGCTGAAGTAAGCAGTGTTTGTTGGGGAGCAGTCACAGCACTTCCAGTAGCCCTGACCTTGATGCTCCCAAACTGTAGCCTTCTCTCTGGAGGAACCTACTTTGCAGGGAGAATACCTTGCTGTACTTCGACACCCCCTTGGCATCATTCCACTAGTCTTACGACCATTATTGATGGATTGCCATGCTATTAGTACCACAAAGTAACCCGGTCGTAGACTTCCTTTTTAATTATTTATGACAGAGAAAGAGGGAGTGTGTGGGTACACCAGGGCCTCCTGCCACTGTAAACAAACTCCAGAACACATGCACCAACCACTGTACATCTGGCTTTACATGGTGTCGTAGTCAGCCACACACAGCTGGGATGAATCTCCAAATCAGGCAGTTTATCTGAGGAAAGGATTTATTGAAGTTTCTGATCCAGGGGAAGTTCCATAAAGGTGAAAGAGGCTGGCCCCCTTTCACAGGTCCAAGCAGAGAGAGAAGCCCATCACCAACACCACATACACAACAAACAGGCAGGAGGCTAGGGAGAGAAATTTCCTTCCCCATTATATAGCCTTAGGGCTAAGCCTTGAAACCCTATCCCAGACTTAGTGGCTTCCTGAGTCTCTGGAATTTCCTTCCTGTACTGCCCACACAGGAAGGGATGTGAATTTCTAGCTTCCCTGAGCCTCCTTACATCCTGCCCTCTACTGAGAGGCTGCCTTCCTGTAAACATCCTCTGAGATCCACCCAAGATAATTAGAGATCAAGTTGACAACAAAACTTAACCATCACAAGTCCACCCCTTGTCAAGTTGACATCAAACCATATTTCCTTGTATCATACTTAGTTACCAATTGAAGACAGTAACAAGATCATAATTCCACCCAGCATAATATAACTAACTATCCCACATACAACTGCAAACACGTTCTCCCCCAACACAAGGTAAGATCCCCAAAGTGAGTTCTGTAAAAAACAAAACAAGTTACATATAATGGCACAGAGTAAGCATTTTCTACTTCTGTGAGGCATAATAAGACTGGACCAATGCAAACTCAGCAACCATTAGGCAAGTATCAAGCATCTGCAGTTCAAGTCTGATATCTCAACCAGTGACTGACAGTCTCCGATTTTCCAATTTTGTCCCTCCAGGTTAGCTTTGTAGCTGGGAAAACTTCTATCCCTAGCCAACAGCACTCCATGGTAGCCTTTGCATAGTCTTCGTATATCCAAAACATCTTTGGGTCTCCATTGCAACCACAGTCCATCTTACAATGGCTTCACTTGCCAATCAGGGACTTCACGCCCTGTTCCATATACCAAATCTCAGCAGCAGCTCCTGGAACCGTGTGCACTTCATGACCCACTCCATGCATGCATTTCTCATGCTTCCAAAAGCAATACCAGGTATACAGGATGTAGCCATGCTGTTAATTCAGGGACAAAATAAACCATGACTTTGAAGAGCAGGTTCCTTCCTTTTAGCTATCTCTGTCCAAAAGAGTTTACACAGTCTATCTTTGAGTCCTTCCTGGGTGGAAACACCTCAGGCATCCTTTCCATTGCTTCAATGTTCAGCAGTTAGGCTATCTTCTTTAGGACTGCTAATGTGTTGACAATAGCAGCTTCAGTGACCTAAAGCCAGTCTCTGTGCCAGTAAATTAAACTTGCTTTGAGTTTTTTCAACTTTAAATCTTAAATTCTCAGTTCCATATCATTAGCCAAACACAACAGTCCTTTTCTTAAATTCAACCTTGATCACACTCTCTGGGAATGGGCAGTAGAACATAGCTCTTATTCCAGTAACACAGTTCTAATAACTTTCTCTTCAATCTCTCCTTCCCCTTAGAAAGTTCGTAAGCAAGCCTCCAGATGCAATTCTCTCTACAAATAGCATTTTCAAACTCACCAGACTAGCCCATAAAACTTGGCTTACCACTCTGAAAGATGTCTTCAGCTACAAGTACCAAGACCATGCCCATTCCTCCAGCACACAAATTCCAAAAGACCAAAATCCACAGTCATATTTATCTCAGCAATATCACCCCACTCCTGGTACCAAATGTGTCACAGTCAGCCACACTCAGATGGGATGAATCTCCAAACCCGACAGTTTATCAGAGGAAATGATTTATTGAAGTTTCAGATCTAGGGGAAGTTCCATAAAGGTTTTGAAAGGGGCTGGCCCCCTTTCACAGGTCCAAGCAGAGAGAGAAACCTATCACCAACACCACACACACAACAGCTAACAGGTAGGAGGCTATGGGAGAGAAATTTCCTTCCCCTTTATATAGCCTTAGGGCTAAGTCTTGCAACCCTATCCCAGACTTAGTGGCTTTCTGAGTCTCTGGAATTTCCTTCCTGCAATAAAAAAAAATGTCAATTTCTAGTTCTCCTGAGCTTGCCCCCCACTGAGAGGCTGCCTTCCTAAAAACATCCTCTGAGACCAACCCAAGATTACTCAAAAGATCAAGTTAACAACAAAACCTAACCACACATGGGCACTGGAGAATCAAACCCCGGCTGTCAGGCTTTGCAAGCAAGCACCTTTAACCACTGAACCATCTCTCCTGCCCTCTTTTGGTAGGTTTTGGGTCATGGATTCTATCACATCTCAAATTGTAGAACTGTGCTGCTTTTCTTCCTCATGATTGACCTTTGTTGGACCAAGTCTTTATGAGAGTGTCCACTTCCAGGTCACCATGTGGTTGTGCGTAGTAGTTTCTATGATTCTTTTTATTTCTGTGGTGTCAGAGGTAATGTCTTGTTTTATCTCTAATCTTATTTCAGTCATATTATTAATTACTTAGTATCTATAGGTTTCTTAATTTCGCTATTTTGAAAAAACTACTTAGCGTCATTAATTTTTTTGGCCTTTATTTAAATTAGGTTTGTTCTTTTTATTTTTAATATATATATATTTATTTATTTGTAAACAGAGAGAAAGAGATAGGGAGGGAGGATGGGCACACCAGGGCCTCCTGCCACTACAAATGAACTCCAGATCCATGTGCCATTTTGTGCATCTGAATTTACATGGGTGCTGGGGAATTGATCCTAGGCCATCAGGCTTTGCAAGCAAGCACCTTTAACCACTGAGCCATCTCTACAGCCCCATGTTTGTTCCTTATTATTTTGTTTTCTAACTTTGGGCTTCATTTTTTCCCCCTTCCTTTACTCCGGGTTATCCTCCTACCTCTGCCTCCCGAGTACTGGGATTAAAGGCGTGCGCTGTGCACCACCACGCCCGGCTTCCCCCTTCCTTTTCTGTTTCCTTGGGATAAAAGATTCAGTTGTTTACTTGTAACCTCTTAAAATAAAGCATATATTCTGTGTATTAAAACTCACTTAGTTCTTTTACTCTTCACATAGTTTTTGTGTTCTCATTTTCATTCATCTCAAGGAATTTTCTAAAATTCATTCTCTCCATATCATGTGTTTTCCCATTGTTGAAGAGCACCTTGTTTCACTCGCACTCATCTGTGAATGTTCTAGTTTTCCCAATGCTATTGGAATCTAGCTGCATTTCTGAACAGATCTTTGGTGCTAGTTCAGTCATGTGGAATTTGTTGAGGCTCGTCTTGTGACCTACGTCCCAGAGAATGTTCCATGTGCTGAGTGGTAAGCCTGTGTCTTCTGCTGCTGCTATATGTTTGGGGTAGGTCTTTAGGATCCATTTGGTCCACAGTATCGCTCATGCCTTCAGCATCACTAGTGATCTCTCTGCATGTTTGGCGTGTTCTTGAAAATGGTGATATTGGAATCTTTTACTTTAGTGGGGTTATTTCTTCCTCGAGTTCTTTCGTGTTTGGTTCACACATTTGAGTACCGCTATGCTCGGTACACATGTACTTCAGTTGTCATATCTTCCTGAAGAATTCGGCCTTTTGTCATTATACAATATTCTGTCTTTTTTTTTTTTGTTTTTCGAGGTAGGGTCTCGCTCTAGTCAAGGCTGACCTGGAATTCACTCTGTAGTCTCAGGGTGGCCTTGAACTCACAGCAATCCTCCTACCTCTGCCTCCCGAGTGCTGGGATTAAAGGCGTGCACCACCACGCCCGGCTCAATAGTCTGTCTTTTTAGTAGAAAAAATTCAATGTCAGAGATGATATGCCTTCCAGTGAGTTGTTGGCTTGGGAGGTTCCTGAAGCCCCCAAAATATTACAGGCCATTGCCAAAGCTCTTGGTTGCCCACCAGAATGAGATGGTAAGACCCTAATGCTGAAGATACCACATGCTTGGGCTACAGGTCACTGAGAAATCAAGTTGGAGCTGAGCTGGAAACCTCCTCCCTGGTAACCAGCTGTCAGAAAGCTGGAAAAAGCTATGGCTGCATGTAGCCCTACGGGAGAGAGAAGTCATCAATGGTGGTGAACAGCAGTGCGCCTTGCAAGCCTTAAGACTGGCCAGCCAGGCCAGATGAGCCAACTGGGGCAATAGTGGAATATGTATTGTGGGGGAAACCAATTTGCTCTCTAATTGGACTGGATGCCTGCTCCACAGGAGAGAGTACATGCCTTGTACTGAAGACCTAGTCAAAAGCCTATGGTGGGGCAGGTCATGAGCCCTAGGGGAGTAATGCCTGCTGTTGTCTGGCTAAATACATGTATTAAGCCCAGAAAACTGTCTTATAAGCACTTTTTAAAAAGAGCATTCCTATATGATAATAATGCTACTCTCACTCTTGTCTAGAGAAGCTTCTCTTTTTTAGATGGTAGGACTGCTTAAAATACAAACTTCCAGACACAACACGGCCTTGATATTCATGACTTCGCAGTACTTGATAATACCTACACATAATGAGCAGAAAAGATGATGACACCGAAACAAAACAGAGACTAATTGAGAGGGAGAGGAGATACGAGGGAGAGTGGAGAGGGAATCATAATGGTTGATAGTCTATAATTATGGAAGCTATCAATAAAAAGTTTAAAAACAAAACAAAGAATACCATAAAAATAAAATCTTGAAAATTAAAAAATAGAATTAGGCCTTTTGTCATTATTCAATATTTTGTGTTTTTGTATATGTCTTGTAAATTCCCATTGAGGCATTTGTGGGGTTTTGTCTAGAGCTCATCCTGTCTTGCTCCCTCTGGTGTCTGTGTTTGGTACTGCAGCTTTTCTGGCACTGCCTCAAACCAGCCCATGCTAGTTTGCTACAGTGCTACCCCTCAAACTTTTAAGCTGTTCTGTGCCTTGTAGGTGCTGTAAGTCAGTGGACAGCGATCATCTCAGGCTTCCAGGCGTGGTGGTGCAAGCCTTCAATCCCAGCATTCAGGAGACAGAGGTAGGAGAATTGCCATGAGTTCAAGGCCACCCTGAGAATACAGAGTGACTTCTATCCAGGTCAGCCTGGGGTAGAGCGAGACCCTAAGCTCTGAAAAGACAGAACTGTGGACACGTGCTCCATCATTGCCTTTGCCCACTGGGAAACACCTTCCCTGAATAGAAGCTAGCTGCAGATTGCTAGCTGCAGATTCTCTTCTCTGCCCACATCCTGACATCCAGCCTAAGCTGGGACCTGTCAGTCCTCTGAGACAGAAACCTGCCCCTTGTGCAGACCTGCAAAGGTGGATTCACGACCATACCCTCCCTTCTCTAGGAGAAGCCTCGAACCACTGAGTTCTACACAGGCTGTTTCCACACACAGTGGACAATGTGATTGTCACAAATGTTCCCTATTGTCGCTGAATCTTGATTTCTCCCAGGGGGAGCTGGTCTGTATATTGTCTGGTTGTCTCGGTGGAGGCCAGTGAGACTTCCTGAGACTTCCTGCTCTGTCATCTTGCTGATGCCACTCTGCATCTTCAGCACCCAAGGAGAGCTCCTCAGCATCCTCTAGCTTTGAATTCAGGATTTTGGATGCAGGCACTTTGAGATGCGGTAGCTAATTCTAGTTTTCATTCTCAGTTCTCTCGTGACAGATACTATTGGGCCTCTTTTCATATACATATCTTCTCTCTATGTCTTTCAATCATGAGGAGGCTTTTTAGAAGTTTTGCCCATTTTTAATTGGGTTCTCTTTTCATTTTCTTTTAACATAGAGACAACATACCTGCATATAATTCCCTCTACCACTCTCCCTTCCCCCTTCCAAGTCCTCTGCCACTGAATCCCTTCTTTCCCACTAGTCTTCCTGCTGTTTGATGCCATCATGTTTTCCCTCCTGTTATGTGGGGCTTGTGTCATGAGAACCATGGCAATATTGCGTGGAGGTCAGTATTGCCAAGCACTCCTCCCCTCCTTTGGCTCTTACATTCTTTCTGCCGCATCTTCTGCTGTGGTCCTGGATCCTTGGAGGGTGTGATGGAGATAGCACTCAGTGATAGACAGTCCACTGTCACTTCTCAGCACTTTGGTAAGTTTTGTGTCTCCCCAGTGTTCACCTCCATCTGAAAAGAGAAGTTTCTCTAACCGAAAGTGAGAGAGGCATTAGTATCTGGGTATGAACATAAGCCTTCAGAGGGTCGTTCAGTGGTCATAATCTGTCCATTTAGCCAGACAACACTAGTAGTTTTCCGCCTGCACTTAGGAGCTCCCCAGCCATAGGCTTTTGATTAGGTTTTCACTAGCAGGCAGGAATTCCCTTCATCCAACCCGGCCTCCATTCTAATCGGAATAGTTGGTTTTTCCATAACAGAATGCTGCCACTGCCCCAGTTATCATGACATGTTACCTGTCTGTCCATCCATGACAGCTTGCAGGGTCCAGTGCTGGTGAAGACAGTTGATGGCATTTCTCCTCCGGCAGGAGGCTATGACGGTCAACAGAGTCAGCAGGAAGATTTTCAGCTCAGCTCCAGCTTGATTTCTCAGTGTCCTTCAGCCAGTGGCTGGGGACACATTGCTCAGCCTTACATCTTTGTTATTTATTTCTTCACAGGTGTTTACATTTCCACATGAATTTTAGGATCTTCTTGCTTTAGGGTAATAATGTACACCAGGACAAGCAAACTTGTTTATTGTCTGAGACCTGGATGTCTCCATTTTTCCTGACCAAGAATGCCAATGCTTTGTGTGTATAAAGACCTACTGTGCACCCCTTCCTTTCATTTTTTAAAAATGTTTTATTGATAGCTTCTATAATCATAGATCATAAGCCATTATGATTCCCTCTCCACCCTCCCCCATACTCTCCCCCTCTCAATTAGTCTGTTTTGTTTTGGCATCATCATCTTTTTCTCCCGTAATGTGTTGGTATTATCAGGTTGTTCAAGTCCTGGTATAATATCCAGTACTATTAATCTATCTTGATTGCAAACTAAATCTATGCCATTAGGATAGGCAAAAAACAAACAAACAAACAAACAAAAAACAAAAAATAACCTGTTCTCTGTTCTTAATCCAATGTGAACTGGGTGACTACAAAATATAGACAGAAATGACACAGTTGTGTTTATTCTGATGTCCTTAGAGAAGTGGGAAGACAGAATAAAGTGTTTATCTCTCTCCCTACCTCCTGATAAGACTGAATCATAGAATAAGGGCAGTAATATGTCATTCATTTTGAAATCTACAGTTTTCTTGCCGAGCTTCTGAGTTTTGAAACACAAGAAAAGGAAAATTAAAATGTCCCTAACCCCATGGACCAATCCAATCTGCCCACCGAGGAGGGTCCCCAGTGGGATGGGGACAGAGAGGAGGGAAATGGGGGTGCCATCACAAGATTTGCTCATACAATGTCTCTAATTATTGGCAATAAAGATATTAAAAATATCCCTAGGGGAGAAAGGAGTTAGAGACTGAGTTCACAATCAGTTATGCTTATGGGATATGGCTTCTGGGGTTCAAAGAGCTCCAGGGCTGGTGAGCACATCCATGTGTGGGAGGATGGCATGGTCCAACTCTGTGGGACATTAGTTCCTGCACTCAAGACCTCTCAGACCTCCCCTGGGTACTTTTCCTCCTGTGCACGCGTCCTCTGTAATACATTGGTAAGTAAGCAGGTCTCCCTGAATGAGACGTCACAGCACATGATTGAATAAGAAGGATATTATTTGGTGTCTTTTAAACCCACAATTGTTGGAATTTTGGTTCCTACTGAACTACAATCTCTGTACATGTTGTTTGATTTTATATGGGAATTTGGTTTAAAAAATGTCCTTCAAGGTAAATAAGAAGCATTTAATAAGACCTCTGGCCCATTGATCTTTCAAAAAGATCACAACTTGTGAATAAACTTATTTCTCACAAAATACTATGCAGTCAATTCTATCGTTCTTGCCTGAGAGAAAATTGACCAAGGTGAGTGTGCCACGGAAGTGTGTTGACATGTGTTGGAGTCAATGAAGGGGCGGTGAAGAGGGGAAGTGCCCCAGAGACCCCTTGGAAGTCTTTATTTGCCCAAGTCACACTACAAAAGGTCATTTTGGAGACCACTGGGGAAATGTGAATTGAATCTGAACATTGTTGAAAGCAAGAAATTATTTTTATCTATGATAATAGCATATATAGACATTTCATTTAGTGTGTGTGTGTTTGTGTGTTTGTGTGAGAATATGTGTATACCTGGGTGTGTGCATGTGTGTGAACAATGTGTACAGAGGCTAGAAGTTGATATCAGTTGTCTGTGGGGGACATGGTGTGTGCACCCCTATGTGCTCTTGCCAGGTGCCCATGTGCTAACAGGCACTTGCATCATGGGTTTCCCTGCTCCATAGCGCTCTGACCCATTCTTAACTTAAGCCAAAGTCTCTTTTGCTGATATTGGAGTTTACTGCATGTTATAAGCTCAGGCGATTCCCTGATCTCTACTCCCCTTCGAGGTTCTGGGATCACAGATACACATGGCCACACCAGATGTTGATGTGAGACCTGGAGACTCCAACTCTGACAGTTTCAGGCCCCTTCAGGCGCTCATGCTTATGGAAGACTCACACTTAACTTCCAAGCCATCTCTCCAACCCCTCAACCTTACTTTGAGACTGTCTCTCTCACTGAACCGAGAATTTATGGATTCGGCTAGACCTTCCCTGGAAAGTCCTCCTGTCTCTACCTGCCCAGCACCAGGGCTACCTGAGTGCTGGAGATCTGACTCAGGGCCTCATGGTTTACCAACTGAATATCTCCTCAGCTAATATATCATATTTTCTAAGTGCCTAAAGTTTGTAGAAATATGTATAAGAGAAATGATCTAAGGTATAGTATTAAAAAATAATACTTTAAAGCAACCCACAACTTAGCACATGATCTGTTGGTGATATGGTAGGTGTAGGCTCTGGTTGTAGCTTCTGGGTGGTAAAGAAGTTGAGTTTTTCAGAATCGTACACGGATGAAGAGATAGGATGGGATGCATTCAAGTGACGTCACTTGGGTTAGATGACAGTGCTGACCCTCCTGGTTATGCAGAGGACCTTCTAGCACACCAGCAGGTGACAGGGGCTTTTACCCTAGCTGGGCCTGGTCATGCCTATGCCCACTCTGTAGTCATTGACCATATTCAGCTGTGCTGGCTGGCTCTTTAAAAAATACATGGTCTCTCCATCCAAATTGTGATTGTTCTTCGAGGCTGAGAAAGTTCACTTGATGTCATGACCCCAGCCTTTCCTGATTACCCTGGCTTTTTTCCCATTGCCCTTATAAAATTACCACTAATGCTTAGTGAATATTTTTTTAAAAATCACTTTTGTTTAGGAAGACATAAGATTCTAAATATCTGAAGATTCTTACAGAGCAAATACTACATGTATTTTTTCCTTTCTAACATCAATAAAATTGGATGGTTGTGTGCTAATCCCCCTGAATAACGTCATGTTCTGAAAATGTTTGCCAACACTGGATGTCTCAAAAAGTAGTTCTGCAGGCTGAAGTTTAGCTCATAAAATGGCGATGCCAGTTATTTTGTTAGATAAATGTTAAGCTTGTCCCTAGGCTGGGTTGGAGACTTTTCTTAGAAAGCTATTCTGCTAACCAATTAATGGATAAATGAACATCACAACTGTAGTCTGTTCATTACTTTATTGTCAACACATTGTCTCAGGGGAGGGAATGAGTTGGCAACTTGGAGATCTTCAGATGAGGAAAGACTGACAAGAGGCAACTTAATACTCATATATACAATGGAGATTTAAAAAATGATATAACCCACCTCACAAATGGATGCTATGAAGTGTGATTTTGGCATCAGCTTTTAGTGCAAGGAAAGTGTTCATGTCTTCCTTTTTTTCTCCACTATATAAACACTTCATTTGCTTAAACGTTTATAAGGCATGTGTCCTAAAGAATATTTTAAAAAAATCAAAATCATATAAAAACACACTCCTGAAAAGGTGCTGGCATTGTTTTTACTCCAACTCCTGGATAATCCTGCAAAGAACTTCTCCCAAATAAAGAGATTTAGCTTGGTATTAAATTTTACAACAAAAGGTCTCTAACAATAGAGTCAGCATTCTAAATATTTTAAAGGCTTATAAAAAGATTATGCCTGGAATCTTGCGCGTTTTAAAACATAGTACAAAGTAAGCTTTTTATATGTAGCCATTTATAATTAAATTTTTTTATTTGTGTTTTGAAATAAACAAGCTGACATGAATTGTACATATTTACAGCAATAAACTACATTTTGGAAGCTGCACAGTGACTTTACAAGGACAGCTGATGGTTTTTGACACCAGCCTTTCCAATGGACTGTCTCTCATTTGCTGCAACATGTAAAATCTGGGATTCCAAAGCAAAGCCACACTGTCCACAAAAACGCTGAGAGAATGGCAGTCCAGTGACTGTGAGGATATCTGTGAGTCCTGAAGTGGACAGCAAGCATCTCTGATGTCCATACCTGATTGCATGTCACTTGATTATGCACTTTACAGAAACGCGCAATTAATGCATAAGAAATGAGGCAGGATACTAAAACGACCATGAAGGGAGGAAGGGTCAGGGGTCAGAGGCCACTGAACAAGTTCCTTATATACTAATTCACACTTACAGGGAAATCTCCTTTATCTGTATAAATCACAGTCTACAGGCTTCATGGAGTTTTCCCCCCACAGATAGCATTTGAGTTAATGAAGGTGGAACGTCACTTACTTTAGTGCATAAGAAGGAATCAATGAAACAGACTACTTTGATCAAAATGCAAACAGAATGAGGACAAACAAGCTTGCTGTATGAATTTTGATCTCAAATGTAAACAGAGTACAGAAAACCACAGAAGTATATTGTGAGACACAACAGCACTTTCAATCAGAAAAATGCAGCATAGATCAATAGAAAATAGAAAACTTGAATTATAAAAGTCAGGAGTCCATCTTTTCTTGGTATTGTTCAAACCTGTGCCATTTTATGAAAAGTTTTCAACAGGTTTCCAGAAATACTTTTTCTCACCATTTAGCTTCTTTAGTGGTCTGGTAGGTAGGTAGGTAGGAATACAAAAACATTACTTGCTCATGTTACAAAGAAAAGACTTATGTCAAAAGAGTAAGAGAACTTTTACAATATTTATGTTTCTTCACAATGCAAGAAGTTTTGCCTTCATTACAAGACAGGATTTCTTTTGCTTACAAGAACCAGAACTGGGTCATGACAGTCAGGATAAGGAGTTTGCGGAACCATGTCTGGCAGGAAGATAGACAGCAGAATTAACTAGTGAACGTTTAAAGACCCAGGAAGAAAACACTTCATAAGCTCTGACATATTTGATGAGTTTACGTAATGGATTGAGAAGCAACCAAACTTAGCGGGGTTTCTGTGTGTTGATGTTTGTAGCACCTGCTTTTGAAAGCCATAGCTACTCAGTACAGGACGATATGAATGAACATAGCACACAGAGGCTGCTTTGGCAAGCTTGGCTAATTTTTGGATTCCGTCAAGATGTAGTCTGTGGTAATCCCTGTTTTTAATCTAAAGAGGCTCGCTCTCCCAAACTTCCAACATCACTGTGAAAGGTCTTTGCCTCAAGTTCAAGTCCCTTGTGTAAAGTCACATTCAGAGATGATGGAGAGCCAGAAGAAGTTTTCAAGCAAGAATCCTTAACCTAGGTGCTATTTTCTAAAAATGAGTTATATCTGTGCTAATGTCATAAGCTCCATTTCATTTCCATTAACTTTCAAAATGACATACCAGGATTAAATCAAGTAAGCTATTATAGCTCTATCACAATGACACAAAATGCTACCTGGTTGTGAAAAAAAAAACCCTTATTTTAAGTTCCAAAGAGCATTTGGTCCTTGTAAGCATTTAAATCATGGAGACTTTTTCCCAAACCTCAGGCAATCTTGAACTTGTTAATGCCATGTGGAAGTTTTTAATCAAAAGGATTATTGAAACTCTTTAAAATATGTAATTGAGCAACACAGTTAATAAGTAAATGTTTATAGAGTCATAAGTATTTCTTTAGAAAAGTAGTGATATCCTGAATACAAAAGGTCACTTGGATATGTAATTCTTACTACGTAGTGAGCCAGAATTATCCAAGGGCTGTCCTAAAAATGTCTTAGGGGGCACTTTTGCAAAATATATTTCAAGCTTTATCCAGTGAGTATTTTAAAAAGATGTAGTGATCAGATCAATAATGAGTGGATTTAAAAAAAAAGGACAAAACGAATACACTACACTTCAATGTTTGTGGGCACTATATGTAGAAAAATAATTTATCTAATAAAACTTGTGAGGCTGGTTGGCATTCTGAGGTAAGGCTTGAAAATTATATATTTTTTCTATGAAAATAAGTAATAACAGAGCAGGAATGTTAGCAACAGAAAGGATCATAGAAGGAATTCACACTGCATATTCTTCAACGTAGCACTGAGAAGCAGAGATGGACAATCTATCCCTCTTAGATCATTCAAAATCTTCTACTTTGGTGGAGATAGAATGTGATGTGCAACACTCAAATGTGTTCTCTTAGAACACAATGGAATGTTCCATTCATAATATCCTAGAGTTCCGACTTCAAGAGCAAACGCTCCATAGAACCTACATTCAAAAGGCTTTTCATAAGGCAAACATGAACTGGAAGAGTGGAAATGAAACTGCGAAAGACCTTTCCTATCGCCATAATGGAAAAGCAATAGCCAGTAGGAGGGACAATTCAATTTTGCTGGAGCTGGTAGAATCTATAATGGAGGTATTATGGGCACTAAGTCTTCTTAGTCATATGCAATGGGAAAAAATTCCGAGGCCACTCTGCATGATGCCAACCAGGGCTCAACTAGAACTTTGACTTTATTTTAAAATTCATTTAGTGAATGAAGGCATAGGTTCCAAAGGGCTAAAGTAACTTGGTAGAAAGTTTAAGTTCACCCGATCCACAAATATTATCTATCTCAAAACACTGCCTGTTAAAGAATGGTATATGACTGGATTTACCATTATATGCCATTTGATCAGCATTGACAGACTCTACCATGGATAGAATAATAAATGCTTTGGGGTAGAAAGTGGTGTATTTACTCTTAAGGACTTTGTATTTTATTTAGGTACAAAAGTACTGGAACTACAAAACATGTCTAATTTTAGTGGACAAAATGGCTCCAGAAATCGAAGGAGTGGCATCAGATGCAAGAACGAAATAAGGAGGGATACTTGTAAGTGGGTTTTGGGGTATCAATGACTTGTCTCCTAAGTCACCATTGGGGTGGTGCTGGGAAGAAGAACATCTGAGCAGTGGGAAGGACATGTAAAGATTCAAGCAGAACAATAAGAACATTCCGAGATGATGCATCACTGTTGGAGAGGAGGGTTGGGAGAGCTCAAGAATCAATTTTCTTTTTCTTTTTTAAATATTTTATTTATTCATTTTCAAGGAGAGAGAGAGAGAGAGAGAGAGAGAGAGAGAGAGAGAGAGAGAGAGAGAGAGAGAACCAGTGCCACCACCTTGTGGGTCTGGTTTATGTGGGTCCTGGGGAATTGAACCCGGGGCCTTAACCACTGAGCCGTCTCTCCAGCCCAAGAATCAATTTTCTTGGAGCAAATTAGGAGAACAATGAAAACTATGATAAGCGTGAATGGTGAATATCATTTTCCATGGTCAGATGGAAAACACGATTCCCTAAAGTACTAAGACATTTTATACAATATATTAACATTAAATTTATTGATATTTCTAATACTCTTTCAGTTGTTCAGATCTCATAACGTAATCTTCTAACTGGTCCTTTAAGTGGATATTTTGGGCTTTATCAATAATTACACATAGGATTATCTCAGGCAAACTGGGTCATATATAGCTCTCTGACATTGAGAGGCAGAAACAGGGTTCAAGGAACTGAATAGACTTGAAGCGCCTCTGTTGTGCAGGTATTTCTGACACGTACTCAAGACATTAATGAAAGGCTTTTCTGTGGGGAGTAGGGAGAGGATGAAGAAAGAAAAGACAAAACTAGACACCATGTCTACTGGGTATACTATCTTGTTTTTTTTTTTTTTTTGTGGAAGAACTGTCTTCTTCCCTCTAACTCTCCACTCATCTTTGAATTACACAAAGTCGGGATCCACAGGGTAACCAGTAATATATCAGGGTAATGTGGAAATGGAAAAAGCTTTGTCTATGGAGTCAAGAAGACCTGAATGAATACTGACTCTACCAGCACATAGCTATCAGATTTTGGATAAGTCATTTAAGCTATTTGAACCTCTATGCTCTGATACTTGTCATAATTTCTCAAATTACCCAAGGCAGTTCTGAGGAGGCTGCTATAAAAATGACTTATCTCCAAAGACCTCCAAAGGCCTATGGGTTCAAATTGGGGGAGGGTGAAATCATTGTGTTTAAAAATCATTGTGTTTGTGAATGGAATTGAAGATGTGATATTTAAGTCCAAAGACTGACACCATTATTTGTTTATAGATAAGATAACTTATGAGGTTTGGAAAGGATGTAAAGAAGAGGAGGAGGAGGTGGAGGAAGAGGAATACATCAATTTCCATTGGGTGAACATTGGGCAATATGCTATACAGCTGCAAAGAAATGAAGACAGAAGAGGTCCTTTATTTCATAAAAGGCAGAATTGAAACATGTACAGACATGTAATCGTTTAGCAATGTGCACATATAAAAATATATTGGGGGATGTCTCCTCTTCTCTGATTCTCCTCAAAGGAATGTCCAGGAGGAAGAAGGAAACAGTTGGGCAGTAATACTGATTGTGTTTGCTCAGCCTTTGGCTCTTGCCTGGGACTGTTTACATGAATGATCTGTGACCCTGTTTCCCTAAGGCAAATGAGTAATACTATTTGGCCTCTGTTTTTCTTTATTTGTTTTTATTTTTTGATTGTCTAAGGACAGAAAGTGTAGGTAGAGTTGTGCTGTAGTTTTCTTTCTCGATTGGTCCAAAAATAACAATGACCACACCCAAACTCCCTCCTGGAGCCTTTTTGATAAGTTCAGGATTTGCAAAGGGGTTGAGAGCCAATTAGAATCTGTTCTGGCTCCCTTGCTTCAAGACCTGTAATGCCAAGGACTTCCTAATAGGCAAAAACAACAAGAAAACACAAAAGTTACCATTAGTTTCAATCTGAATGGGAAATTTTTGCTATAGGAGAAGTTCAAACAGACACAAAACTTTCCACCCTTATAGGAACTTAGATTTTTCAAGTGCTTGGAATTTTCACCTTTCAACAATTGTGTTTTCTATCAGTTTAGTTTATTTGTTATCTGGGAAAAAAGATTTTAAAAAAGTGAAATACGGCATGTGTGATGGTTTGTGGCTATAATCCCACCACTTTGGAGGCTGAGTTAGGAGGATCTCTGGGAGTTTAAAGCCCATTTGGGGTTACAGAATGAGTTTCAGGTCAGTCGTAAGCTAGGGCTAAAGTAAAAAAAAATACTCCACAAAAAGTGAAAACATAATGTGTTTTGGATCTGGAAATTGACTGACCTTATTAGTTATGACAGACTTTTTTTTTATGTAGGTGATGGTGGACTTTACTTTGTTTTAGAACCAAACTATCCCACAGTGATGGCTCCCTGGGAATGCTCTCCTAGCATTTAAGATGCTGACACAGGAGGACACACCTTGTTTATTTCATATTCTCAAGAAATATAGTGTTCCTGCTAATACATGACTAAGAAACCAGCCCGTGCCCTCAACTGCTTGGATATTCTGAAATTTTTGTAGACATCATCAACCTTTCTGGGACTTCCAGTCTTCATGGACACAAATCTTATGGCGTAACGTCCCACTATTTGCAAGACGTTTTCAAGAATATCAAAACTTGGAGGAGATATATTTGAAGACATTAAATTGATAGACTCTCTTTTAAGTTCAGCTAGCAGATTCTCACACACATCCCTTGAACCATCCTTGTTTTCATTCATCAGTTTCTATCAGCACTTCTCTTTACTTTTCAAAAAACAATGACGGCGTTAGCTGGATCTTACAGAAATGAGTCAGCCAGTGAGCATTATCAAGACCACATACTCTCTCATTGCTTCTATTCATTCTTTGGACTTTTGGCTGTCCAAATGACTGATCCAACTCATCCTTCCTTGTCAGTTTTATTCTTATTAGAAGTTTTAGGAACACGGGGCGGGGGGAGAGAAGTTAAAAGCTATTTGGTGCAAATGATGCTTGGGATCACCTGTGGACACATCCCTTTCATTCCTGACCCCGTCAACCTCATGGATAGGTCAGTATTAGATGAGACGAAGAGCCACAGTGATGGATAACAGCACAGCTACTTTTCCTGACGCTGTTCCTGAAGCAGCTCGCTCGGTTCAGTTTCTGCTGGTGCGCTGCTGTTCCTGGTCCCCAGAGGTTGGCAGCCTTCTAGTTGGCTGCTGTCCCTTTTGGTGGGGTAAGGGCATGAGGCAGTGATCACAGACACTTGGCTATGGCTTACAGTGGAGCCGTACAACTATACACACAAAACAGCAGAGAAAGAGCGAGAGCTGAAAAGATTCTGTTTAGGACCAAATCACTAGTCATTCACGTCATGAATAAAAGCAGATGCTTTTTAAGCTGACATTATTTACAATGCTCAGGTTTTCAAACACCCACCCAAAGCTGAGACCCACCACACCACGGGAAACAGTTTGGTGAACTATGTACATATTATACAAGGGAGTTTACAGGATAGTCTAACACTCGATCAACAAATTCACCTTAGAGTTTTCTGCTTGCTTTCAGAAAACAGATTGTTTTTGTTCCTTCTGTTATCTTCATCTCAGTAACTGCTTGATTTGAACCCAAATGAACCAATGCTTGCTAATTCCTTTTTCTTCCCTCCTGGGATAAGTGATTATACTTAGTTTACGGGGGAAAATGGTGGCAACATCACCCTTTGGCAAGATAATGCTCAGAGTTGCCCACTTAAGAAATCTTAGAGACCATTTCCTTCTAGAAGCATCGTGCTTGTACCCTTTTGGTTTAATTTAGCAGATTGGAATTGAGCTCTTTTGTATGTCTTCATAGTCATCAATGATAGAAAGATGGAAGTTAGTCAATGTTTCTATGAATTGAAACATTTTTAAGGAAAGCCTGTTCTTGGACCCTTAAACCAAAGTTGATTCTCTACACTACCATTTTCTGAACCAACCTTGACAGTGATGTACAATGAAGACATCATGTATACCTATACAGTTGGCTCAGTCAGCAATAGCACTAACCAGCTGCTCTAGAAAGGATAGAGATAATATCCAGGATAATTCAAGCAAAAATAGGACTTTACCTGGGTATTTGCCTTATAAAACTGCTGAGTGTAACAATGTCACCCCTGATATTTTAAGCCAAGGAAGAATACAAACAGCAGGAATGAGTGTGTCGTTATAACTGTCACCTGAAAGATGGGGTTCATGCTGGATTCCCACAGATTAAGGCTGCAGCACAACCCCCTCACAGTTTAACTGAGAACAAGGGATTCTTGGGACCTGATTGAGGCAGTGTTTAGCCTCTTCTGACACGTAAATATTTCAGGGGAGTATGGCTATTTTCAGGACCAAAAGAAAACCCAATGATAGTTAAACAGTAACCTTTGTAAAATGTAATAATGTGAATATTTTAAGAACCGGGGGCCAGCACGAGGGAATTTAAGAATGCCTTATGACATTTATGTTTTATGTACACCACTCTGGGCCAGATAGAGGAGACAGCCAGAGAAATGAGAAAGATTTTTTTTTCTATTCTGTTTAACCCAGGAAGGAAGAATTAAACCAGGATCAGGGGAGGTGGGCAAGGATAGATTTGGTCTAGGAAGTGTCCAGAAGTTAGTGGGGACAGAGGTGATGGCCAAAAGCAGAGCAACATTTTAAATCCGAGCTGTTGATAGGATTTTCCTAATGATGACTGTGATCCCTGTACTGCCCTGATATTGATATTATTTTATGCCCAATAAATAGATTTACATTTCATAATTTTACATTTTACAAAGGTTAAGCTGTAAGAGTTCAAAATTTTTTTATATGCAGAAGAAATTTTACATCTTAAAACTATACCAAAAACCACTTTAGATTTTAAGAGACAAGATTAAAAACCAAAATGAAAATATACAAATTATCCCAATCATTTCCAAGAAGATCTAAACAGGAAAAGAGAAATTGTTTTGTTAAGGAACATAGATTACAGACATTTCCTTTCTGATTTAGCATCTCATAAGTAAAACATTTTAAAGATCTTTGACATCAGAATCACTCATTTCTGTTAGGTTGCATATCCAAACTTCCCTTTCTGTATTTAAAGTAAATGGCTGTGCAGTGGTTCCTAGATAGTCACTGGGAATACTAACCTCACAGTTATGAACTTGGCCACATTCTACTCTATCTGGACATCCTCCAATGGCAAAGCATGTCAGCCTACCTGTGACTGATCAGACTTCACATGACGGCTCCATGCCTACCTCCACCAGGGTAGTCTGTTCACACAACTGAAAATACAAATGAATATTTGGTTCCTCTAACCTTAACAATTCTTCATGAAACCACTAAGATCATCTTTCCAGGTAAAGGGTTTTTTAATGATTTTCCTAAATCTGGGGGTTCTTTTACCTCTTGCTTTACCAAAAGTTATCTCATCATCATTCCCCTTGGGCTCATCTGTAGGAATTTCAGCTGAATCATCAAATGAGGCAGTCATCTTTATGACTTCCTCAACCTTTCTTCCCATGCTTGGATCCTAGAATCATCTTGAGATCAGTGGTTGGTCAATTTAGGCACTCACTCAACCTTGCAAATGGACATATAGGATTTTTATGTTCTCCAACTAAGAGAAAATGAGGTTTTAATAACATCAGATGGGAAGAACTCAACTGTGGCTCATTGAACATGTCTAGAATTGTGTGTTGCATCGCTGAAGGTCAGGAGAACCATGACCCAGAATAATCCATGAGCAGAGATAAGGCAGAGCAGAAATGACAGTGGTGAAGGAGTGTAGACAGGGTTCACACTCTAGGGCCGGTGTGCATACTGCAAGTGATTTTGACTTTGGAGTTTCTATCTGTGGACTTGGACTTTCAAGATTTTCTTAAAACGGAAAATCTAGCTTCAGAGAAGGACATCGACATAGGAGAGTGTGTATTTCCTGGGTCATTCACTCCACCATTTGAAAAGAAGAGCTCAGAGAGCAGAAACCGAAAAGCGCCAGCTGATATCTGTATGCCTGGCTTGTCTCTGTCGGGAGGCCAAGAAACATATACTAGGTTGACTTAAGATTTGGCAGTGTACACAACTGCCCAGGCACCCTTTGCCCAGTACGTAATTCTCGCCTTCCTCACGGAAAGGACAATGTTTCTTCAAGCAAAACTTGCTTCCCTCTCCATCCTGTTGTGTCCTCTCTCCCCTCCTCTCTGGAGCCAGAGACTGTGGAAATCGGATGTCTAAGGCTTCATGGCACAGCATGGAGGGATTCCAGGCTTATTTAAAACAATAAGAAAGAAAAATACTCATTGTCCCCAGACCTCCTTATTCTCAAGAAGAAGAAAAAAAATGTTCTCAATGGCTACCAGTTTGATCAGGCTGGGAGCTAAGCTAATTCTGAACACCTGCTAGGAAATCTGAGGGACCTTTTAGTGATATTCATGGTGATGGGCAGGTGGAGGCAGCAGGTTGAGTTTGGTTAACCTTGACCAGCACTTGTCCTGGTCTTCCTCCCTTTCCACAGAGCCTGGGAGCCTTCTAGAAGGGACTTTGAGTGTGTGTGGGGTAGCTTTCTCTCTCTCTCTCTCTCTCTCACTCTCTCTCTTTTTTTCTTTCTTTCTTTCTTTCTTTCCTTCCTTCTCCCCCTTCTCTCTGTCTCTCTTTACTTTTTCTTTGTTCTAGACTCTGTTTTCTTACCCCTTTCCTGGAAATGGCTTTTTTTTTTTCTGAAATCCTGGAATCTTTTTTTTTTTTTTTGGCAGCATGAGATTGTTACAGTTTACCAGGAAGCAATGCATGGGGACAGCAAGGTCCTCTTCCATTTGAAAGATATTTCATTCAATACAATCCAGGGCAGCTAGGAGAGACTGCTAACCATCTATCACCTCTCACCTTCTCTCTGTGTTTGTTGTAAACATGGCAATTCATTGAGATCTCATAAAGAGCTGGTAACCTGGACCACAGTAGACTGGAAAAAATAGTGTTTTTTTTTTCTTTTGAAGTAAACATGGTGCAATCATAAAGATACACAAGAACTAAAACCAGTTAGATGGCTGAAACTCTTATCTGGAAAAAAAAATAAAAGAAAAAAGAAACCAGCAGTGTCGCTGTTGGTGACCTGTGGGTTTTCAAAACCAGAGGAAAGTCCTCTAAATGGAACCACCGGACAGACCTTAGTGAACATAGTAAAGCCAATAGACCACGTTGAAAAGAGAGAAGGTTATGGGGAAGAACATTCGGGACCACTTGTCTATGGAGTTGACGTCCGTCAAGTCGGGGATTTTGACTTTGAGCTGCGATGCGCGCCTGCGGATGCGGCCCTTGCCCGGGGCGCCCGGGCGGTCCAGCGCGCGACTGCCCAGCGGCTTGCGGTACTGGATGCTGGCGCTGTCGTAGGAGTACATGGTGGCCTTGGGGTCGCTCATGCCCGTCAGCACCTCCGAGCTAGTCTCGTTCCTGATCTCCAGGGTGCTGAGGAGGATGTTGCCGTGGGCGTCCACCTGAGGGCAGAAAGGATGTGCTCAGGCGCCTGTGTTCTTGCTCATCTCCCTCTGTCTCCAACTCTCTGTCAGTCATTGATTATCTATCTATCTATCTATCTATCTATCTATCTATCTATCTATCTATCTATTATCTTCTATCATCTATCATCTATCTATCATCTATCAATCTATCATCTATCTATCTATCTATCTATCTATCTATCTATCTATCTATCTATCATCTATCTATTTATTGATATCATGTATCACCTTCCTATCTCCATCAATCATCTGTCTGTGTATCTACCATCTAGAATCTATATCATGTATCACCTATCACTGTCTCTAACCATCACCAACCTCTCTACCTACCTAATTTATGTAATCCATCATCTTTCTTTCACCTACTTATCTGCCATCTATCATCAGCCATCACTCTATCACCTATGTACATCTACCTACTATATTATCTTCATCTATATCTTTCTTTTGTCATCTATATTAACTATCTGTCATCTATTTATGCATATCTATCTCTGTCACTGGCATTATTTAGCTATTTATCACCTGTGTAATTATCTATCATCCATGTTTACTATCTCTATTATTGATCTACTTACCTACCATCAATGTATACACAGTCTATTACCTATATATCTACTTGTCTCAAGCTTACGTATCAATTATCTATTTCCCTACTTTTAATCTATCATCTATTTTTCATCTCTATCTATCCTCCACTATCCATTTATCTCTATAATAAATATAGGCAACTACCTGCCTAGTCCTCTGTATCAGTCATATATTTATCTTGCTGGCAATGTAGCTATTTATTTAACTACCCTGTTTCTCCACCCACAAACCATTAATGATACCGCTGGTGCATCTAGACATATAAAACTATAAACAAAATTAAAAATTAAAATGCATATCACACTTTCACAGCTAAGTATTGATTCATTAGCTTTTTAGTCTGTTTTTATAATCATACTTATTAACACAGGCTCATCCATTTGTTTTGCTTGGAAAATCCATTTTTGTCAGTGACTAATATACTTTGGCCATTCTTCCATGTTAACCAATATTCTGTGATATCATTTATTAACAGTGTACACAGATGAACCATAATTGAATTAAATCTACTGTTACATGTTCATATTTGTTTCACTTCTCTAGCTTTATAAACATATCTGGCAGGAACATCTTTTAGTCACATGGTTGGGCATCATCAGAATGATTTTAGTAGCTTAATTGCCAGAAATGGAATTAATGGGCCAAAAGATATGCCTGTCTTTTTTAAAAAAATATTTTTATTTATTTATTTGCAGGCAGAGAGAGAGAGAGAGAGAGAGAGAGAGAGAGAGAGAGAGAGAGAGAGAGAGAGAGAGAGAGAGAGAGAGAGAGAAGAGGCACAGCCAGAGCCTCTAGCTACTGGTAAACCAACTCCAGATGCATGCACCACTGTGCATCCAGCATTACATGGGTACTGGGAAATGGTGGGGAAGTGACCCCAGGTCATTAGGCTTTGCAGGCAAGCGCCTTAACCACTAAGCCATCTCTCCAGCCCATGCCTGTCTTTTGACACTTGTTCCTCCACCAGTCTTTACAATGACTTGGTGCCATTGCAGTGATATCCAAGCCAGGATTCTTGGTTACCCGTAAACTAGGCTCATGGGCACCTATGTGTAACCATAGGACATGCAAGAACACATTGGCTTCAATACGGCTTTATTTAACTTCAGCTTCGCAACCTGACTTTTCTGGAACGTACAGGGCTCATAAGAGCACACGTCTGGAGTACTCCCAAGGGCATCCTGGGTAGTACTGCTTAAAGCAAGTGTCAACCCAGCAGTGCCTGTGTTATTGTGAGAGTAATTTCATAAACACTCTTTAGAAGCACAGGTGCAGCTGAGAAGACAGACGATCCCGGTGAAAAAAGGAAAGAGCACAGGAGGCAAAGATGAGCAAGGGGGAAAGAGAGATTAGAAGCAACACCTGCGGTGGTACCCACAGTTCAAAGCACAGGAGGTTCATGGAGTGCTGGACACGTGCCTAGCATACACACTTCCTGTGCAGAATCACAACCCTGTTTTAAAAGGTCACCATGCCATACCATCACCACATTATAAATAAGACAACTGAGACCTCAGTCAGTTGACAAACCGACTCATGCTTAGTCAGCTGGTCAAGTGCCAGACCTGAGAGTAGAAGCCATGTCTACCTGGTTCCACGCTCATGTGCTTTCTACTGAGAGCACCACTTCGTAATCCATCAGTTTTACTACTTCCTGAAGAGGATTTAGCAGTCCAGTTGAGAGTTTCAAGCCTTGATCTGGGCCCGGAAAGAAATGGTGACTGGACCTGGTTTGAGGTTCTCTGTATCTACTATCATGTGCCTCTGGGAAGTATTTTGTTGCAGTATCAGCAGAACACCCATTATGTTCTGATTCTGCAATCCATTTTATTTATTTATTTATGGAATTGTTTTTTTAGTGTTACTAAGGAATTCTATTGGGGCTGGAGTAACAGCCCAGTGGGTAAGGTGCTTGCTGTCAAGCATGAAGACCTAGTTCAGATCCCTGGCACCCATGTGAAAGCTGGGCATGAGCATTGTGGAATCCCAGTTCTGGGGAGCTGGAGACAGGTTAATTGCTGGGGCAAGCTGGCTAGGTAGCCTAGCTGAGTCAGTGAGCAAGCGAGAGAGACTGTTTCAATAAAAAAGATGGGGAGTGATAGAGGGTGACACCTGACATCAACTGCTGGCATACACACACACACACACACACACACACACACACACACACACACACACACACACACAACATTTTAAAGAAAAAAATGCTACTATTTATTAATCCTATGAAATAGTTTACCTTTTATTGATCAGAATAGCACTACAGAATCTATTATATCACCCTATTTCTGCAGACGGAGGCTCTAGGAAGTTAAGTAAACTCCCAAAGATTAAATGGCTAAAGCACAAGGTTTGGGGTTAAAATGTAAAATGTTCTTCATGTCCAGTATCATTTGCTCTCCTCTTTGCATATTCACCCACTCGATTTGTTTTCTTTGAGACTCACTTGGAATCCCACGTTCTCAGTCTTCTTTCATAGCTTTCCTGTTAACAGAAAGCTTAATAACTGTCCTCAAACATCTGAGTGCTTACAATTGGGACTGGCGATGTTAGGAGTCAAGGCCGTACGCTGAGCAAAATTAAAAAAACCTTAGATTTACAGCAGCAGGGCTGTTCAAGGAGCTTACTTGCCAAGATGTTCGATTCCCCTGTACCCATGTAAAGACAAAGGCACAAAACCCGAATGCACCTGAGGGTCATTTGTAGCAGCTGGAGGGCCTGGTATGCCCACTCTCTCTCTCTCTCTCTCTCTCTCTCTCTCTCTCTCTCTCTCTCTCTATCTATCTATCTATCTCTCTCCTCTATCTCTCCCAAATATATAAATATTTTAAAAAGAATTTACAGGTTCACATAGCCACAAGACCCAAGAATCATGAATGGGCAGAGGCAGGAGAATATAAAAAAATGGTGTGAAAGCAGGTAGAGGAGAGGACTATGGTGAAGTAAAAAACCCAACCAAAACTCAGATCCAGCTGAAAGGCATGCGTCTCCATGTACTAGAAGTCATTCTTGGCCAAAGAATCTGAAAATCTAGATTTATAGTCAAAGTTGGTATATAAAGTTGACTTGATATTATAGTTGTGCTCTTTGGACCAAAAAAACACATCAGTGACAGACGTGATATCTACATAGATGCTGAGAAACCTTTGGTCCTTTTCCATTCACTCATCCTTTATCATATTGTGGTGCAATATTAATACGATCTTTGTCTACATCCAACTTTCCACTCAGAGGAATAGAAATGCCTAGGGAAGGATCAGGTGGGCCTTGACTAGGGCAGTGAAGTAGAAGGAGATGAAGGGCTATAGCCTAAAGTGATCTGTAAGAACCCTGGTCCGACTGAATTTATAGGGGAAGAAAACGGGAGTTGGTTTGGAAATTTTAGCTTTAGGGCTGAAATTAGATTGTCCTTAGCAGAAATGAGGAGTTCAGTGGGTGGATCCACTGAGAGGTAAAATAAAACTGCTGTTTTCGTCACACGTGTGACATACATTAGACACTCAAATTGTGCTGGCCTGCCAGTAACTGTATATATGGGGATGACTGGTGGAAAGGAAAGAGTTAAAGAATGGGAGTTAAAGGAAGAAACATGAAGAAAATAGATAGGCAGGAACAGAACAAGAAAATATGACAACGGCAAGCTCAAGGAGGGAGGGGTAGCCAAAAGGGAGAGTGATCAATAATGTTTCAGATCAAGCAGAGGGGAGGATGTTATTGAAAAAGTTATTAGGTTGATTAACAAGGCATTGAATCAGAATCCAGATGCAAAGCATGGTGGTGCAGGCAGGTCCTATAGGTTCCCTTTTCCAAAGTCTATAGTTCAAAGCAAAAAAATAAAAATAAAACATTACTGACACATACAAGGACTGGATGTCCACTGACAAGGGTATGAGAAGCAGATGAAGGCAGAGTTTGTGGTCATGAGTGAGGCAGGCAAAGGTATAGAAGTAGAGTAGAATGTCTTCGGAATTGGAAACTTAACACATGGGTGTCTGGGAAGCAGAGTGTTTCTGAGAGATGGGTCCTTCTGACAGAAGTAAGTGCTGATGTTCCCTTGAGTCTTGAGGCTCCGTGATCTCAAGGTCTCTGATAATGAGCAGGAGACAGGCGATGGCTCTGGTGTGTTCATACTTTATAGAGCAGCTCTATATTAAAGGGACATGATGCGGAACTCACTGAAGGGAGGAACACTTTAGAAGATGAGGAACAGAACCTGTGCTCTGTCTAGGTGTTGTGAAATAAGAGAACATAAATCACAGATTTTCGTCCTTGAGAGAGGCATATCTCATTAGAGAGGCACAACATCGGCAGTCCCAATAATCATCTTAGCCGGCTGCTAAGTGGTACAGTATGAGCCACAATAAGGGTTTTACAAAAGTGAGTACTCAGTACAGGTCACAGGAAGCTCTGTGACAGCAAAGGATGGAGGGATAGCCGAGAAAGGGGTTGAAAGGTGACAGCTGTGTTTGCATTCTGGTTTTGTTAGTAACTGCTGACAAATGACCTTGGCTTTGCCCGCCTCTCTGCAGCCTCTTTTATAAATGGAGGGCTTTCTCGCGGTCACCTCAAGGATTTGTTTGCAATTCTTGGCAGTCCTTAATTATAAAGAACATTCCAGGTGGCAGGTATAACATCTAAAGAAACAAAAGCTGTTAAACTGCATCCCTTATCTGTATCATAGGCATCATTACCTTCCGTTATTATGATTCTTTAAATAAAATGTTGATAGAATCTTGAACCAGCCAGCCATGCCCGCAGGCAACAGAAGTCATGGCTAAGAAGGCATGTTTTATTATATTTTTCTTAACCTTGGTACAGATTCAAATACACCTAAAAGATTGGATAAAGTTTATTAGTTTGTGTAAATCTCTGAAGTAGTCTCTGCTACCGAGTGAGTTAGAAATCATGGTTTCCAGTGGTGATCTGGTGCATGGAATAGAGAAGCCCGTTCTGCAGCTGCCTGGGGGAGTTGATCTCATTGCTTCGTTACCAGCATCACCAGGTTCTTGTAAAGGGAAACTTGTGGAGAGCTGTGTAACAGTTCTTTTCTTCTTCTTATGTCTTTCTTATCCAGACCAGGGCTTATACTAAACACTGATGGTGTAGGCTGTGGCTGTGTACATGTATGTATGTATGTGTGTGTATGTGCTGTGTGTATATGTGTGTGCATATGCATGCATATGTGTATATGTGTATATATGTATGTGTGTGAATATGCGTATATGTGTGCACATGTGTGTACATGTGTGTTTGTGTATGTGTATGCGTGTAGATATGTGTATGCATGTGTGTTTGCATATGTGTGTAAGTGTGTCTACATGTATGTGCATGCACATGTGTGTACATGTGTGCTTGTGTATGTGTGTACATGTGTGTATGTATATGTGTGTATGTGTCTACATGTATGTGTGTGAATATGTATGTGTATGTGCATGCACATATCTGTGTACATGTGTGTACGTGTATGTGTATGTGTGTGCACTTGTGCATTGGATGACATAGTCATGTGCTACAGAGACAGTTTTCCACAAATAAGACCCACAGGGAAAATGCCTATTGTTTTCACGCCTTCTGAATCTAAGAAGCCATGGTGTTGTACCTTGCTTCATAAGAAGTGGGGGCGCTGCCTGCTTAATGAGGAAGCATGGCCCCTGAGCTGAGTCTGACTCAGACGCTGAGGATTTTAAAACCTGAGGCAGAATGCCTTGAAGCAACGAGGATGCCCACACTGTGGATTTTTAGAGGAGGTGCAGGCTCCTGGATATGCAAAACTGTTGGTGATGTGAACACAGCTCTTCACTGAGTTGATACCCAATTTCTTTTTAAAAATATTTTATATATTTATTTGCAAGGGGAGAGAAGGGGGAGAGAGAAAATATGAATCAGGGCACATCAGGGCCTCTAGCTACTGTCAAAGAATTCCAGATGCTCCACTTTGTGTATCTGCCTTTGCATGGGTACTGAGGACTCACACCTGGGTCCTTAGGCTTTGCAGGCAAATACTTTAACCGCAGAGCCATCTCTCTAGCCCACACCCCACTTCTCATGTCACCTTACAGGAAGAGAATTCCCACTCCAACCTCCAGGAGAAATGTGAAACACATCCTGCTTCCTTTCTCTTCCCGCCCTGCTCTCGACTGGCCACCCAGAAGGAAGCAGGCAGACGTGGCCCTCTACCTTCTGGGTTTTCCCTCCCTTTTATCAGCTTTCATAGAGGTTGCAGTGTTGAACTGCAGGGCTAAGGATCTGCCTGTTGAACCTTGCTATGTTTGTGGGTAAGAACTCTTCTCCATTTCCAGGGATTGGGAGTTAAGACTGATATTGGAGGGAGTGAATACTTTATATTAACTGTGTTCCTCAAACCAACATAACTGATTCTTTTTTAAATATTTTATTCATTTTCATTATTCATTATTCATTATTTTATTCAGAGAGAGAGAGAGAGAGAGAGAGAGAGAGAGAGAGAGAGAGAGAGAGAGAGAACCAGGGCCACCACTTTGTGGGTCTGGCTTATGTGGGTACTGGGGAATTGAACCCAGGGCCTTGGGCACTGGAGGCAAGTGTCTTAACTGCTGAGCCATCTCTCCAGCCCTGATTCTTTTTAAGTTGAGAGCATCATTGAATCTAAATTTAGAGAAAATGAACATTATTATTAGGGATTCAGGAAGACCAATATATACACTCTCTTCCATTTCAGACAGATGAGCCAAATACACAGCTTACATGGGAATCAGGGGAAGCAGGGGGTGAGGCTACAGATGTGCAGCCCCCTATGTTGCCTCACCCTTTATTAGAACCTGCATCTTCTCTGTGGTGGAAAAGGTCGTATTTGGTGGAGCTTGGATAGACATGTGAACTGTTCTAGTTCGTTCATTCACTCCCTCATTTGTTCAGCCAATGTTGACACAGCATCTGCTATGCTTCAGGCACTGTTCCAGATGTTGAGGATAAAACTAAACCCTCAGCATGCACAGGGCATTATATCCCTCATTTGATAGCTAAGGTGATCTCTGCACATAAACCCTATTATTGTATTCCCCCCTACCAATATGGAGATGCTCTTTCTCACTGTACTGCTTGTAAATATTTCACTGGACAAATATTATGACCTCTCTGAAGCAGGCAATGCATGCTCCTTCTCACTGCCTTATTGAAGTTTGTTTCTTCTTGGGCCCGAGGGTTCCTTTCTTGTCTGCTAACCCTTTCTCTCATCTTCCTTCCCCTGTTGGCATGTATGGTAATTTGAGTAATGTCCCCCAATAGAATTTATTATAATTGTGTTTATTAAATTATTAATTGTCTCCAGGCTTCAGGCTGGAGGAAATGTCACTTTGGCCTAGCCTCCTGGGGACTAGCCCTTTCTAATTTGGATACAAAATACTAGGGATAGATATGCAAAAGAAAAACGGAAACCCCAGATCTGGCAGTTCTGCATTTTATAATTACAGTGACACAGTGTGCTTGCTTGCTTGCTTCTGGAGGTGCTGTTTTGCTCTCTGCTTGCTTCTGTGAAAGGGGGGGGCAGCCTTTCCTTAACTTCCCCTGGATATAATAGTTTAAATAAATACTTTCCTCCCCAAAATTGTGCCTGGTTTGGAGATCCATCCCAGCGATGTGTGGCTGAATATGACAGCATGTAATCTGGCTTTGAGACTGGCTGGCCATAAGCAAATCTGGGAGGGCCTCACAGAAGTCCAAGATTTTACTAAGTAAACACCAGAGGTGGGGAGGGATAAATGACTTTTGGCTCCCCAGTGCTCTCCTTCCTTCAACATAGCATTTATAAACCAATTCTAAGTCTTAGAAGATACTGATGGACAAATCAGACCAGGTTCTTAAGCTTTCAGGGCTTACACACTTCTGGAGGATAATAAGCAATACCGTCCCTCGCCAGCTATGTGTTTTTCTTAACCTTTCAGTTCTGCTTGTAATTTATTAAAACAAGTACCAATTCAAAGCAAATCACATTTCCTTATATTCTTCCGAAGTTTTTGGCAGAAGAGGCTATAAACTGGCTCTTTACAGATATTTAAAGGCATCTCAATCTCTGAAAGACTAGTGTAGAATACCTGATCTTCTCTCTTTCTCTTTCCTCCCTTGAGTGCCCCCTTAGAATTTTGTTTCAGGACAGCAGGGAATTGACTTGTTCAAGTTCAGAAAGGTGCTTGTCATAAAGAGGTAACTTCTGAATGAATGAATAAACAAACAGTAGTCCAGGTGGTTAATAATTTATGTATTTAACTTGATTAGGTTATAGCCTCTAGTCTATTGATCAAACACTAGCTGATGTGGTGAAATGATTTTATAGATATGATTGATGTAACTCATTGTAGTTAAAGATAGTTATATTTGATGATGCCAGTGGGCCTTGTATTATCAGTTGACAGTCTTCAGAGCAAAAATTTCTAGAGAAGAAGAAACTATGCTTCCAAACTCCATATAGGAACCACATTCCTTGTTCCAGAAACTACAGATTTGGGTCTCCTGTTACAGCATTAATTCTCAGCTGAGTTTCCAACTGACACATCTCAGACCTATCAATGCCCCCAAACTGTGTAAGAGAATTTCTTAAAATAAAGCTTTTTACATAGTGTTATTTTTATTGGTTTTATTTTTTTCTGAAGGACACTGATTACACAAAGAGATAGGGTAAAAATCCTGAGGATGTGTCTGAAAAGACTGATGTCCACAAAACTGTGGTGTGGTGAGTGGGCTTCTTCCCTCAACAGAAACTCTTGGTAAATATACAAACTTCTTTTCTAACTTGCTTTTAGCCTTTCTCTCACCCTTCTGTTTTACTCTCTCCTCTTTTTCTGTGCCCTCAACATCCCCAAGGAGTGCCTTAGGTTGAGAAAAAAATAATTGCTACTCAGGGAATTTAACAGTTCTGGATATTTTCAATACACAAATGTTGCAGAACTCATTTCAGTGTAATTGAAATAAAATATATTCTGGTTTTCAGTGGCAGTTTTAAAGCTTCATTGATGAGTACCTCCAGGCTCAATCTACTTCACAAACAGAACTTATTTTCTTCTTGCTATCCAATTCAAATAGAGTCATGGTCACTGAGTGGTTCTGAAAGACAGAGTGGGGGCTTCAGACTTTGAGAAGTCAGCTGTCTACTTAATGGCGCTGCACAGTGAGCATGGTGACTTTCCTATGTGGATGGTTGTGCCAACAGTCACATCCTCTTCCTCTTCTCATGGAACACACCACACTCATGCTACCAGTGACATCTGCTTTCTCCATGTCTGCCAAACTGATGGTCCCTTGGACTGAATCCCTTAGATCCTTTTTTTTTGGGGGGGGGGTAGGGATTGGGAGGATATTGGGAATCTCTGTTCAAAGTTTGTGTATTTCTTTGCATGTTCTGATCACTACCGGTAAATGAAAACCTAGTCATCATTTTGAGAAAGAATAGATGGTTAAGGACAAACCTACAAATACTTAATTGCATGTGGTATTTTTGGAAATAAAAAAAGATAAAGATAAGATAAAATGGAGCGAGTGGCAGTTTTCTAGAACATTTATTGCTTTCCACACTTCTATTCCATGTATTACCAAGTATAAATGGCTACCCTTTTAAATATATTCCGACCCTGAACACCCCTTCCACTATCGCCTCTAACTTCCTAATTAATCTTTCCATGAATACAGCCCCCCATAGTCTTTCTTTTCTGCATAACAGCCACAGTGATCCTTTAAAAATGCAAAGCCTATGACATCTTCTCTGTCCAAATCTTCTAGCTATTTCCTATATCCTGAAATGCAATCCCAGTTTCTCTTCCTCTTGCACAAGCATCATGTGTGCTAGCTCTGGACTGAGGCTCTGCCCTCACGCCCACCACTCGTCCTGTTGAGTTCTGCTCCAGTCACATTATCTTTTATGAGACTAGGCCCAACTGGCCCCAGATTAGAGATTGTCCTGCCTCAGCCTCTGCAGTGCTGGCATGATAGGTATGCATCCCCTGCATCTCACCTCCTCCCTCCTTGCTTCTAAGTTCTCAGGACATTTTTCCCTGCTAGGAAACTCTTCTGAAATATTCTCGCAGATGACTACCTGGTTAGGTTTTCATCACCTCTGTAATGGCCATCATAACTGCCAATCTATCAGGTAGTTTACATCATTCTATTCACCTTTTCTAGTTACCTCTCCTGGAATAGAAACTCATTGCCATATGTCCTCCTTGTCCTTCCAGAATGGAACCTAAGGTGATCTTCAGAGAAAAACTCAGAAAATGTCTTTGTAAGGAGAAGCTCTGAAGGTCAGATTTTGAACCATCACTCTGAGCTGGGTTGAGGTAGACCTGGGTAGGTAGAATTTCTAGCATCCCATGGTCGTAGCTCTCAGACACGTGTGTTCATGGGAATCGACTAGAAAACTTGTTAAGTATATAGACCTGTGTCATTTCATTCTAGGTTAACATCCTCCCAGCTCATGCTTTGCACAAGCATTCCCAGGATTTTCATTGGCTGTGGTGGGTGCCTGGTAGTTTGGCCTATCTGATTCTATCCATCTTTCCTTTGATAACAGTGTCCTGATACTCCTTTGGTACAAGCGGCTGAAGTGGGCCCAATGGCATCTTTCAGGCTCCAGGCATGTGTCCCTGGCAGACCTAAGCAGTGTTTTCTATTTTACTAGTTGAAAAGATTGATTTCTGTACAAGAACGTAACCCATTTTGGTTCAAAAGACACTCAATCTTGGAACTTTTCTTTATTGGTATTATTAGGTTAGGCCTAAGAAAGTACTTTTGTGCTAGGATTGTAGATCTCATCACTATACGCTTGGAGCTTTTGGCACACCAAGAGGGAAAGTTTTCCTGAAGATTATAAAGGAACTCAAAATTAAGACATGCTTTCCCTGACAATGGTTGAACCGCTGAATATAATCTAATGGAAAATTAGAACCATGAGCCTGTTATGTAAGTCATATTTATTTCTCACTCATCCGAAGACCTCTAGCTATTTGGATGGTGAAAACAAAACCTGGATAATAGAACTAAAAAAGGAGGGAAGGAAAAAGGAGGAAGACAGAGAGATAGCACAGGAAGGGTTGAGAGAGGGAGAGAAAAGGAAACAGGATGGAAAGAGATAGGGAGAGAAAGAGAGAGGAGAAGGGAGACTGGAGACAGAGGAGAGGAAGAGGCAGAGAGGGGAGAGGAAAGAAAGAGGGGAAGGGAGGGAGCAAGAGAGAGAAAGAAAAGAGAGCAATGAGAGTATTCATATTTGGGGACAAAAAGTGAACCAGGTTATATTTAGGCAAGAGCATGAGAATTCAGGATGCCAGGAGAAACTTTGGATTTCTTCAGAATGTTATCAAAACACAAGGTAAATGTTCCCGTAGTCCTTAAGACAAGACTGCTTGGACCAAGGCTCAAAGGCTGACAGGAGTGGAGCTGAGGTAAGCTTAGGGTTGCTCACCTTTCCAATTCCCATGCATCCTGTGTCCTAGAACTCATCATGTGATACAGGTGATTTACATTTGGAAAGTCACCTGCCACCAAGAACAGGAAGCGGGAGAAGAGGTTGGATGAAAGAACTGTCATGGGCATCTGATTGTGAAAAGACAGGTTGTATTTCTTCACCGTTGTGGGGAGCAATCACTCATTTGCTGGTAACTTTGACAGATTTCTCCCAGTGCCAATCCTGTCTCAGAGTGACTTTGAGTAGTCTGATCATTCATTTGCACATGGCGGCCACTGTGGCCAGTATATACAGTGACAATTTCCAGATTAGTATAAAAGTATCCCGGAAGTAGCTTCCTGAAGGACTTGTTGTGCTATGAAATCTATGTTTCAAAACTCGAAATACCATCCCTAGTTCAAAATGGTGCCTGAGGGGTCCATGAATCTACGGGCTTTATCACCGTGGAGATTGAAACCCTCCAAATGTCTGGATTCAGCATCTGTACTCCTATAAAAATGCCTCAGTGCAGCTGGTGCCACATAAATCAATACAAGGCTTGCACTCTGAAGCATCCATAGACACCTCTTGCCCTAACTGCCCGGCTGAGGCTACCAGAAGTAATGTTTAATAATGAACGATGCCTCTCCCTGCTCCAGGGTACTAAGATCCCTCAAATGAGTTCTCTGGACCAGATAGATTTGTAGCTTCATTTTAACTTTTTATAAGCATCTCAAAGGAAAGAGGAGGACTCTCCAGTCATTATACGAAGGTAAAAATCATAATTTCCTAGATCTTTGAACTTGACCACAAGATAGCATTTAAAAAATGCCATGCATTTTGCATCATTAACTTAAACTGCTGGAGATGCTACACTGAGCAGACACAGTTGATTATGGTCACATTCCCTCTCTGAGCCCCTGATTTTAGAAAAGGATGAGGTAGAATCTGCCAGTTCTAAACACTCACAGGATAATTTTGAGTTTCGTAGGATGGTGACACTATGTTATTATTTCATCTACATATGAAGTAGTAAAATCTCTGCTCTGACACACCTCTGAAGATTATTTTTAATAGTATATAACACTTTGGTTCAGAACAATACAGAGGTTGATATATGCATGTTTATAAAACATTAATAATCAAAAAGTGAGATTCAATGGTAGATTGCTTATCTAGCATGTGTGAATCCCTGGCTATGTTTCCTAGCATCAACCACCCCCCAAAGTAAATAAGTAAATAAATAAATAAATAAATAAAGGCAGTAGAAACAGGCAGTGGATTATAGTCTCTTTTTCTTAGATATTATAAAGGTAAAATAACTTTATAAAACATTGACAAATCACTTAATAACCTATGTAATCTCTAAAAACTCTTAATGGAGAAGGTCTCTCAAACATGCATTTATTCGCTTGAGAAATACTCCTGTAGAATCGGTAGGAACTGAGGAAGGAGTGGTGACATGGTGGACAAGGGCCTGATGCCCCTCCTTGGGAAGCTGAAGGCTAATAAGATAAATGCTAATCACTCGTGGTGATAACCTTTTCTTCTCTTCTATACAATGGAAATATTAATCATGTTCATAAAATGTTCAATTCTGTGGTTTCCATTCACTCTTGGTGGGTGTGTGGTGTGTGATTTTGTGTTGGTAAATGTGCATTTGGAGGCCAGAATTTGACACCAAGTGTTTTCCTTAATCACTCCACCTTATTCATCGAGTCAGGGTTCGTCACTTGAGCCTAGACCTTGACTATATTTCAGCTAATTTGGATAGGCAGCTCAATCTAGGGATCCCCGTCTCTGAATCCCACATCCTGGAATAATAGATGGGTCATCACACCTGCTTGTCATATGTGGATACTGGGGATCCAACTCAGGTCCTCACACTTGGTGGTAAACTTTAAACACTGAGTCATCTCCTCAGCTCTACCTCACCATTGGTTCCTTTTAGTAGTTTCAATTGTTCGTCTGAAAATTCTTATATCTTGATTCATTATATGAATCTTCCTACTGACTTTAAGTTTTTATTTTGAAAGGTTTTATGAATTCCTAGAAAGTTACAAAGATAGCATAGAAGAGTCCCATGAACCCTTCATCCAGGTTTCCTCATCAATGATGCTTTATATAGTTACTTTATTGCACAATAACAAAACCAGGAAGCTGGCATTGACACGAAGTGCATAGTTCTACATAATTTATTATATGCATTGATATATGTATCTAGTCCACTGGACAAAAATCTCTCATATACCCCCTTCTTGATCACACAAATCCATCCCATGACTTATCCCTAGTCCTGAATCTAAGTAATTTATTCTCTATTTCTATAATTTTCCCATTTAAGAAGGGTAATATACATGGAATCACACCGCATACATTTTTCAAGGTTGTCAGTACAATGCCTTTGGTCATCCATCTGTGTATTGAGAGCCTGTTCCTAGTATCTCCTGCTCAATGGTACACATGGGCTGAAGCTGGTTCACCCTTTCACCTACTTCGGGTCTTTTGGCTGATTCCAGTTCTGGGCTGGTGAGTCCAATCCCCATAAACTTTTAAACATATTAATGAGAGCCTGTGGAGACAACTCAATTGTATTACACACCTGAGGACCTGAGTTTGATCCCAGCATCCACATGCATGCCAAGCATGGTGATAGGCCTGCCATCCCAGTGCTGGGAAGGAAAAGACAGGTATCCCTGGAGCTCACCAAGCAGTCTGTCAGTAATAGTAAGCTCCAGACCAATTAAGAGACCCTCCTTCGAAAAAACAAAAAAAAACAAACAAACAAAAAAACCCAAGAAACAAAAAGCAAAAAACAAGAAACAAAACAAAATAAACAAACAACAAAAAAAAGGTGCAGAGCACACCTGAGAATAATACCTGAAGCCTTTTGGCTTCCATATGCACATGCAAACACATGTGCAAGTGCACTCTTCCATGTGGGAACCTATGCACGTGTGAGTATGGACACCCCACACACCTCTACACAGGCAAAATATATTATAGTTATTTCTTTTAAAATATTTTTATTTGCAAGAGAGAATTATTTATTTGCAAGGAGAGAGAGAGACAGAGACAGAGACAGAGAGAGAGTGTGTGTGTACCAGGTCCTCTTGCCCACTACAAATGAATTCCAGATGTATGTGTCACTTTGTACATCTAATAGGAGGGGAGAAGTGATGACAGCAATACAGAAGAGAGGCTAGTGGAAGAAAGGGAGTCAGTGGAGGGAAGGGGCATAGGGAAAGTGGGAAGCCAAGGGTAATGGGGGGTTATATTCATGGTATAGTGTCTATACGTATGGAAGCTGTCACCAAAAAGTTTAAAGAGGTCAGCCTGTCTCCACTATGTTGTTATAATAATGCTTAACTGAGGGCTATAGAAGGCTATTGATCTATGTAAGCCTTAAACTAACTTCTTTAATGCAGAGTTGTTAAAAGGTATAATGAAGAGATGGTTAGGTTTTTAATAATATGGGCTCAAGGTTGATCAACTCAGGAGGCCTTTTGTCAGGAGGATTCAATCC
This sequence comes from Zapus hudsonius, assembly GCA_004024765.1. NCBI lineage: Eukaryota > Metazoa > Chordata > Mammalia > Rodentia > Dipodidae > Zapus > Zapus hudsonius. The sequence goes on along the minus strand of PVHP010007770.1, from coordinate 4,565 downwards.
CTTACCTGGACTTTATTCATCTCCAGTTTGTTCTTTTCATTGGCACTGTGGTCTTGTTTGCCGGCTCCCTTTTTCTGAGGGCCTTTCCCAAAGAAGATGTAATTTACAAAGGCGTATTCCAGCAGGGCCAGGAACACAAACACGAAACAGCCCATCAAGTAGATATCGATCGCTTTGACATAAGGGATCTTTGGCAGGGTCTCCCTGAGGTGGGTGCTGATGGTCGTCATGGTCAGCACCGTGGTGATGCCTGGGAACAGAAAGCCATGCTTAGCTAAAGGCATCTCTGTGTGGGCATCCCTTCCAGGACAAGAGGACAAGTGCCCTTCTCTTAATATTACCCTAGCATGATGACAATCACATACTTATCCCGTTGGACACACATTCTAAAAGATAGACTGTCTCTAGTCCACTAGTAGGGCATAAAATGGAATATACATTTAAAGGAGGGCTGGTGACTTTATTTAATGCAAGAAAGAAAAAAAAAAGACACGAAAAATCCTCTCACAATCCCATTGGAAGCCTATTGTCAAATGTGTCTCATGAGATGAAGTAGATCTCCTCAAGCTGCTTGCCAACTTTCAATTCAGTAGTGGCTGTGTTGGAGATCCATATCCCAAGACAGATCTACAGGGAGATGACTGAGAAACTGTAAAGCCAGATGGGCATTTGTACGCAGCAGCAAGAGGCCCGAGCACACCCACACATGCACATACACACATGCAAGTTAATAAATAAAAATTTCTAAAAAGCTAAGATGATTCAGGCCAGTGATGAATCCAGGTATGATGGATGAATAACAAAAGCCATTATCTGTATCCTTTTTTGAATAAAATATTAAATCTCATCTAATACAATCCTACTTAATGTGCTTGACAGAAATGAATAATTCGTTTACTCTTTTACTTATTGAATTTTATACTTTTAGTCCTTGCTTTACATATTTTTGAGCAAAAAGATATCCAGGATCCCTTGCCACAAGGACTAATACAGACAGCCCACGGAGGAGGATATCCAACTGATCAGGGATGGGGAGGGGGGGAATTGGGGAATTCGGGATAACAACGCATTGTTTGCCCACTAAATAATGTAACTCCTTATGGACAATAAATATATATTTAAAAAAAAGAATTGGTTAAATAAGCATTTTGATATGCTGACATATAACATTTTTTCAAAAACATATTTACTGTCAATAATTAGATAAATTGTAGGAGCAAATCCTGTGGTGGTATCCCCATTTCCATCCTCCCTGTCCCCAGTGCACTGGGGGCCCACCTCGGTGGGCACACTGGATCAGGCCATGGGGTAGGGGTTATCAATTATACACGAGGTAGACAGTTTTTTTTTTTCTTGAGTGTCAATATAAAAAGAGAATCACAGTCCAAAAACTTGCTAGTTTATTACTTGATGTGGATTAGTTACCCTGCTGTGCTTTTCTCTAACCATATTATGTGCATAGGGTTACATTCAATTTCAAATGATGGGATAAACTACTTGTTTGCTCGTTTTAGGCTTAGAATGTTCAAAGGTTGATATGAAGCTCAAAAGGTTCTCATGAATCAGGAATATCTTCTTCATATAAATATGACAATTTGGGGCTGTAGAGATTGCTCAGCAGTTAAGGGAATTGCCTGCAAAACCTAAAGACCCTGGTTCAGTTCCCTGATACCCACATAAAGCCAGATGGACAAAATGACACGTTCACCTGAAGTGCCTGGCTAGAGACCTTGGCACATCCGTTCTCTTTGCTTATTTCTCTTCTCTCTTTTTCTGCTCGAAAATAAATAAATAAAATATAAATATGACCCCCCCGAGTTTGTGTCTTGTGTACTTAGCTGATAGAAGAAGGCTATTAGAGATGACATTTAGTCTAGGTGGGGAAGTGTATATGCTGGTCATTTAATCCAGTCCATTTATCTTAGGAGAGAAGAAATGTAATATGTTATTTTAGCCAGTATTGATTCTGTGTGTGCTTGTGTGCTTGTGTGCTTGTGTGTGTGTGTGTGTGACTAAAGTGATTACTAAAATGTCTGAAGATTAAATAATGAAGCATGCCTGCACATACCCATACTCGTCCGACAAACATTCCACATTGGAACTTTCCAAGGAACCATTTAATGCTTCAAATATAGCCTTTCGGCTTTCAGCAATTACTCTACCATGGCAAGATTAATTCTGAAATTTGTTCCACCCAACAGGAAAGCATTTTTTATTCTGTCTTGATCGCAGATCATTACTATAGCTGATGAATTACTTGTGCCTTTTGGAATATAGTGAGCTCCACTTAAAGGAGACTCGGCTTGATATGATTTTAACTTTAGCTAAAATCCAAACGATAGTGATGCTCCAGAACTGATGTCGTTTCTTAACAGGATTAGAGTTCCTCAAGTCTTTTGGAAAATAATGAGTTGTATTTTCCATAGTAAAAAGAAAAAAAAATAGTGTAGTGATAATTAAAAATATATATCCCAAAACACTTATATAATTGGAAATGTACCACAGGAAGTTTTGTTTGTAAAATGTTAAAAGATATTACATTCACTATAAACACCCTTATACTTATCTTTGGAGGCCTTATTTTTCTTTTTTTGGCATGTGTTTGTATAATGTGTTTGTGGTGTCTATGTATGGTATATGCATGTGTGTGTGTGTGTGTGTGTGTGTGTGTGTGTGTGTGTGCGCAGATATCCATGCCCTGTGTACACAACCATAGAGGCCAGAGGGCAATGGCTAGTGCCCTTCTTTATTGCTCTTCTCCCGTATTTCCTGAGACAGACTGCTGACCAGCAGGCCCCAGTGACTCTCCTGTCTCCACCCCCTCAGGCACTGTGGTCACACTCAGCTTTTGAACTGTGTGCTGGGGATCTAACTCAGATGGTCTCAGGCCCTCTCAGACCCTCATGCGTGAACAGCAAGAACGCTTACCCACGGAGCTATGTCCCCTCTATCAGATAGTTCCTTTTAATACTTCTGAAATTTGGTTCTTCGGCTTGATACAAAAACATTCTTGCCTATGATTGACACTATCAGTGATGTGGTTTTAGGTATGACCTGTTAACTCTGCAGCAGTAAGATTGCATTACCTAATGCGACTCTGGCTGCCGATGCGTCATAGTTGATCCAAAATGACACCCAGGACAGAATTGTGATCAGGGTAGAAGGCATGTAGGTTTGCAAAATGAAGTAACCAATGTTTCTCTTCAGACGAAAACTTAAAGATAGTCGTGGATATGCCCCTGAATTGACAACAACAACAAAAACAAAATTAAGAAAGAAAATTAGTCATTGTTTGATCGAAATACTCCAGGATCACGAGGGAGCAGACAGGCTCACCTGTGGTGAACTCCACCTTCTTGGACACCATCTTGTAATCAACAATTGAAAACTGAGGAAGCTCGATTTTATTAACCCCAGTCACTGCTCCCTCTCCTCCATTCCAGTAAAACTCGATGTCATCGGTGGTGTAGCCATCTGAAGTGAAGAAACAAAGCCTAGTCACACAGAGCTCAGTTGGGTCTAGGAATGCATTTTGAAGATGGTGGTGGAGCCAGAGGGAAGATTTCCAGCAGAGGAGGACAAAGTAGCATTGCAACCTTTACACAGCCCATGGGTCTCATTCTGATGGGTTGGGTGTTGCTGCCTTGAGAAGCAGGTGTATCTGGCCTTAGTGGAAATAGACTCTGCCTGGTAACTGGTACCCGATATCACTACTGCAAGTTAATTTCATCGTGTCTGCCAATGGATGCTCTTTTCTTAAAGCAAGGTGTGGCTGTCTTCCAAGGGTCTGGGAATGGAATTTTAGCTATGCATTATCCAACAACAACAGAAACTTTAGTAATAGTATTTGAACACATTTTTGTTAAAAAGGTGTGGTGGTTTAAATGTGGAGTGTCCCACCATGTGCTTGTGATTGAGCTGTATACTCGATTCTCCAGCTGGTGGAGCCTAGCTGGAGTAGGTGTGATGCTGAGGGCAAACCTGGAGATTTTCGAATCCAGCCTCCCTTTCCAGCACGTGTACTTACTCTTGCTGCTTCCTCCAAGCTAATGTGATGCCTGTTGTCTGCATTTGCCATGCTCTCCCCACCATGATGAAATGTCCCCTTGAAGCCAAAATAAACCCTTTCCTTTCATAAGCTCCTTTTGGCAGGTGTTTTGTCCAAGCAAAGAGAAGGTAACTGCTACAAAAATGGAGCAGGAGGAATTATGGGATGGGATGTATTGAAATTCCAAATTTATACTAATTAAGTGAGCAAGACATTGAAAGAAAGAAGTATACATGTCCTTCAGAAATAAACAGTTCTTTTATGCACTATATGGATTCTTGATAATACTTTGATATCTTCATATGTATGAGGGTAAACTTAATTAATTTTAAGACATTAGAGAAGACTGTGGATAATAGTAGAAGGGTCTGCCCCCAGGCTTTGGTATGGAGGGTCCTATAATGATGGCCTATTATTTTCCTCCTGGTCTGTCTCTACTTGCCAGTAACAAGTTATGGTCATGTACAAGAGCAACTGGTATAACGAAAATGTGTGGATATGCTAAAAATTCTAAAAA
>PVHP010007769.1:29904-55670 GCA_004024765.1 Zapus hudsonius | reverse complement strand
CCTCTTCCGCATAGTTCCCTGAGTCGTGGTGGATGAGTATTAAGGCTGCTTTAAGGTTGTGAGCTTAGGGGTCTTTGTGTCGAAATCATTGGTTTCTGTCTCACTGGCTTATCCTGTGTTGATTTAATGGCTGTGGCTGTGGGCCCCTTGTTCATCCCGTCATTCTCTGTGGGGTTCCATTTGGATCCTCCACGATATGGCTGTGGTGGGTCCTCTCTTGCCAGAATCTCAGCTATCGGCCTACGGTCAGTTGGTAGGGTTAGATGGGCCCCAGCTCTCTCGCTGCATCCTGAAAAATACAAACACAATCTCCATTGGAGAGTGAGATCAGTGTAGGGTAACAAATATACACAATTCTGGATTACCTAGATTCTATTTTTAGTAGTCTCCCTGTCACTCGCTCCCATAGTGCATCTTGTTTTGGGAGCCCAAAAGTACGGGATCCGGTGCCTATCTCCCTGAATCCCTAGTTCCATTTTTTTAACTTTATTATCCATAATTACATACACTGAATGAGCAAATAATGTGTTGGTGCCCCATTTCCCCAATTTCCCTTCTCCCTGTCCCCAATCAGCTGGTTTTTCTCCTCCATGGACAAACTGGATCAGTCCATGGGGTAGGGGGTTATGGAAAGCCTAGGAGTCAACCCAGTTCAACCACCCTTTGTATGTTGTTACTGAGGGGGATCATGTCTCTGGATATTCTCCCCCACCATGGCTCTTACAATCTTTCTGCCTCCTCTTCTGCTCAATTCCCTGAGTCACGGTGAGTATTAAGGCTGCTTTATTGTTGAGGTCTTAGGGGCCTCTGTACTTCTGCTTTAGGTTGTGTTGAAATCGTTGGTGTCTGTCTTGCTGGTTTATCCTGGGTTGACTGATTGGCTGTGGTTATAGGTCTCTTGCTTATCCCACCACTCTCTGCGGGTTTCCATGTGGAGCCTGCTATTCTAATCACTGCTATTGTCCTCCTTCATTCTAACAGTATAATGGCCCCTCCTACCACTCACCTAGGCTCTTCTGATCTCACCAAGCCTCCTCCTGGTGGAGGACGGCATTTTGACATTCAGGAAACAGATAAAATCATTGACACAGCTTACTGGCCTACTAAAAGCTGCCAAGAAGCCATGTGCTTCACTATTACCCCTAGATCTGTGGGTCATATAACTAGCTATGCTTGCTTTCCCTTTCACCCAACTAAGTTTGCCTTAAGGAGATGCATTATTATGGGGGGGTGCCGATATAAGAGCTGTATCATAAAAAGATATAATAGAAGAGACACTATAGTTCCAGTGAGGGAATACTAGGGGGAGAATGTACTATTCTTATTCTTGACCCCTGGGACAAACATTGGCGGGTGGGAGTAATGGGAAAACTTTATGCCTAAGATACCTATTGACATTCTCCCTCTGCCACTATCCACATCTCTAAACAATGGAAACCTGACATCCACCCTATACAAACTAACCACCATATTGTTAAACAGAAAAAACAAATTACAGAAAATATAGGAGCCACCATGACATGGATACAATATATTCAATATGTGGCTGGTCTCCTCCCCTTTACCTGCTGGCCTAACACTTCCAATTGCCTCCTCTGTGCTTCCCCTGCTCATCCACTGTTGACTGCGGTCCCTAACAATGCTATCCATGAAGATATTAAGTTGACTCTACAAATGGTTTCTTCTTTTCATTATATCTTTCTCTACAGCAAGCAAAAGCATCCTGTATCTGCCTGTCAGCTCTTGCAAACCTCTCATAATTGTCATCCATGTTTTCTAACAATGGCATGCCCTGGCTGGTAGCAGCAAATGCTTCTTCCGGTTTCTTTGTAGTGAACTTTCTTGGTGCCTTGGATGTAATTTCTTCCTCTGCTATAACCTCTTTACTTCTTTCTACCTGAAGTTCAATCTGCTCCTCACTGGAAATCTCTTCAGCCTTAATGCTGACAATCTCATGAATATCCTCCTTATCAATTTATATCCAATTCTGTTTCCCAAGGACTAATACCTTGTTGCTTACGATTTCATCAACAGCACAATCTTTGGTAAAGCCCTTGAATGGACTCACATATGCCTTCAAAGCTTTCCTCTAAATGCAGTTCATGCACTGCTGGGTGACATCTTCCCAGGCTGCAGCAATGTTTTGGATAGCATTTAGAATATTAAAACCTTCCCAAAAGTCTAGGATTGTTTGACCAGACTGAGTGGCTTTCACAGCCTGTACAAATGTTTGGTATAAATAATGCTTTGAGGCAGCTTTTGCTCCTTGGTACAGTGGTTGAATAAGTGTAGTTGTGTTCAGAAGCAAATACAACACTTTTACATCAGGATACATTTTGCCAATATGTTGTGGGTGTCCTGGGTGTTCAGAAGACTCTTGAACAGGGTATGGTTTTGCCTACAATATTCACTTGCTTGTGGAATAAAGTAGTTCGGAAACCAGTCTTCAAACAATGCTGATGTCATCCAGGCTTTCTTGTTATAGTGATAATAAACATGAAGTGCATGTTTGCTCATATTCTTGAATGCTCTAGCATTCTCCAAGTGGTAGATTAAAAAAGGCTACAAGGCTGGAGAGATGGCTCAGCGGTTAAGGCACTTGCCTCCAGTGCCTAAGGCCGCAGGGTTCAATTCCCCAGGACCCACATAAGCCAGACTCACAAGGTGGTAGATCTGTTCTCTCTCTCTCTCTCTCTCTCTCTCCCTCCCTCCCTCCCTCCCTCCCTCCCTCCCTCCCTCTATCTCTATATCTCTCTGCTTGAAAATGAATAAATAAAATTTTAAAAACCACAACTCTTGTATTTAAAAAAAAGTTTCAATGTGAACCATGCTGCGTTTCCTCCCAAAAGCAGGGTTACATGGTCTCAGAATCCAGGTATTGTCTTGGGCTCTTAATGAATGTATGTACACTCCAGCATACACTTCAAGAACAAGTTTGTTTCATCAATATTAAATATCTCTTCTGGTACATATTTCTCATGTACAATTACTCTATGCAAGTCTTCCTTAAAAGCTTCAGCATATTCAATATTGGAAGTTGTTGCCTCACCACTGACCATGGTATGAAAATTATGATACTTTTTGAAACCCTGGAACCACCCATGACTTGCTGTAAACAAATCTGTGTACATATAGGATCAGCATGTTCTTTCAGCATATGGAAAAGACTTCTTGCATTTGCCTGGATCATCAGCAGGCTGAGTGGTATGTGCTTTTGAACTTGCTCGTCTATCCACTCAACAAGTAATTTTTCCACATTATCAGTGGGCCAACCTCTTTTCTTTGTGATGACAGTGGACTTCACTGATGCTGACGATTTCACTTTATCACTGATCCAATTCTTTTTAAAATTTTATAAGCTTAAAATTATATATATAAACAAAACAATATGCTCAGTATCATAAGTTATTAAATAAAACCATTGAAACCACTATGACATTCCCTTTTATTCATTAGATATTCTCCCCCCTCCATGACTCTTACATTCTTTCCACCCCCTCTTCCACAAATTTCCCTAAGTCATAGTAGGTGAGTTTAAATTTTGCAGTTTTTAGGTTTTTAAGAGTCTCTAAATTTGCATCTTGGACAATTTGGGGCACCCTTGGTACCTCTCTCCATTATCCTTCCCAAGGATATCTGCCTTGCTGTGGAAATAGTTCTTTTGCACCTTATCCCACTTCCTTAGAGGGCTCTAAATGGTGAGTTTGAGGTGGATCGTCTCCTGTTTGGGTGCCCCTATCAAATCAGGTGCATTTGGAGGAGTTTGGTTGTCCGAAATTCTTGTTGATTTCTGAAAAATACAGTCTCCAGCAGAGAGTGAGATCATTATTGGTCAATTGAGACAAATATTGCTAGGTTGGTGAGCGTTTGGAAGGTGTAGTATTTCTGAGGACCTATGGTTAGTGAGGACTTCCACATGGAGATGGGGTTCTTGGTCCCCATTCAAGGATGCCTTGGGTCCCCATACCAGTCAAGGGTTCCCAGCCTCTGAGCAGATCTCATAGCCAATTAGCCAGCTGTTGATTACCCACCTAGTTGAGCGCCGCTATTGCACAGATGGGCACTTCTTGACTTGCTTGTCTGTGCCATATAACAGTGTTCTGCATTTTCAGGCCATTGGCCGGGTCGGTGTGGCTTGAAGGTGTCTTCTACTTTCTCAGAATATCATTGGTCTGGTTTCCCTGGCAGCTTATGTAATGCCTTCCGGAATTACCCAGGCTGCCCTACTGGGAGCTGATTTCGTTTCAAGATTCAGCAGGGTCTCTCAGTGTTGTGTGATAGCAGTCTGTGGAATCTTCTGCAATAGGGTCTTATCTTTTGCCTGAGATGGATATTCAAGGGCTGTGACAAAAGTTTGTCTTATTTTAGGGACCATGTGGGTCACTCTAATCAACAGCTCATTGTGGGCAGTAACTACTTACTGGGTCGGGGAGTCAAAGGTCAGTGTCCTTTGTACGATAGGTAGGCTTCCACCACCCCTCCCTTTGGGGCCCTTGTTATCCTACAATGTCCCTAGCTACCTACGGAACTTGATGAACAGAAGATAGGATTCTATGGAATCAGATTGTTGTTAGTTTAGGTTTGTTTACATCTCCCCCCCCCCAACTATGGCTTCCCCGAGCCCCCATTTCCTTCTGTCTCTTTGTCTTTCACCTGAATTACTAGTCATGTTTACTTACAGTTCAAGCTTAACCTGATTAGGAGCCACAGATACGGGAGAATATGCGTCGTTTCTGTTCTTGTGTGAGTTCACCGAGTATGATCTGTTCCAAATCCATCTATTTTTCTTTGAATTTTGTTATATCATTTTCCTCATTTCTGAGTAGAATTCCATGTTGTATATGTACATTTTTGATATGCATTCATCCAGCTATGGGCATTTAGGTTGGTTCCAATTCCTAGCTATTATGAATTGAGCCGCTATAAACATGGCTGTGCAGATATCTCTGTGCCGAAACAAGGAGTTTTGAGGATATATGCCCAGTAAAGGGATAGCTGGGTCAACTGATAGTTCTATATCCATCTTGTTCAGGAGCCTCCACACTGCTTTCCATAGTGGCTGTACAAGTTTGCATTCCCACCAGCAGTGAAGGAAGGTTCCTTTTTCCCCACATCCTCGCCAACATCTATTGTTGGTAGATTTTTTTTAATGACTGCCAGTCTGACTGGACTGAGGAAGAATCTCATTGTTGTTTTGATTTGCATTTCCCTGACTATTAATGATGTTGAACATTTTATTAAGTGAGAATTGCCATTTGTATTTCTTCCTCTGTTCACAGGCCCATGAAAGGGCTGTTTGATATTTTATTATTTGTTATTGAGTTCTTTGTAAGTTCCAGATATTAGACCTCTATCTGTGTTATAGCTTGCAAAGATTAACTCCCAACTTGATGGTAGTCTATTGGCTGTACAGAAGCTTTTTACCTTAATGAGATCGCATTGGTTAAATGATTGCTATACTTCCTGGTTTACTGGAGGTTTGTTCAAGAAGTTTTTCCCTACTCCTATTCCATAGTGTTCCCCCTATTTTTTCTTCCAGGTTTTTCAGTTTCAGGTCTTGTGTTGAGGTCTTTGATCCACTTGTAGATCAAATTTTGATTTTGGTGCATGGTTAGAGGAATGGGTCTATTTTCATTTTTTTTACAAGTGTTTATCCAATTTGTCCAGCACCACTTTGTTGAAGATGCTATCTTTACTCCAGTAGATATTGTTAGCATCTTTATCAAATGTTAAGTAGCTACAGTTGCTTGAGCTTAGGGCAGGGTCTTCAATTCTGTTCCATTGGCCTATCTGTTCTTATGCCAGTACCATGGTGTTTTTGTACAAAATGGCTTTGTAATGTATCATTAGATTGGGTGTGGTGATACCTCCCAATAAGCTTCTTTTACTAAGGATAGTTTTGGATATCCGAGGCTTTTTCCCTTTCCAAATAAATTTGGAAATTATTTTTCTATGTCTACAAACAATGAAGCTGGTATTTTTATTGGTTACTGCACTGAATCTGTATATAGCTTTTGGAAATATTGCCATTTTCACTATATTAATTCTATCTATCCTGGAGCATGAAAGATCTTTCTGTCTTTTCACATCATCCTCAATTTCCTTCTAGGGTACTTTTATATTTTCATTATAAAAGTTTTTTACATACATGGTTAGTATTGTTCCAAGGTACTTGATTTTTGTGGATATTGAAAATGGAACATTTTTACTGATTATTCTGCATGCATGTCATTTGTATACAGGAAGGCTACTGATTTTGTATGCTAATTTTATAGCCTGCCACTTTACTGAAGGTATTAATTACATTAAATAGTTTGATGATACTGACCTTTGGGTCTGATATATATACAATCACGTCATCTGTAAGAAAGGAATACTTTCACTTCTTCCTTTCCAATTTGTATCCTTTTTATGTCTTCTTCCTGTCTTATTGCATTTGCTAGAAATTCAAGGACTATGTTGAAGAGCAATGATGAATGTGGACACCCTTTTCTTGTTCCCAAATTTAGTGGGAACTTCTTTAGTCTTTCCCCACAGTGTATGATTTGGGCATTAGGGCATTTCTATATGGTCTTTATTATGTTTAGTTATAAGCCTTCTATTCCATGTCTCTCAAGTGTTTTGAGCATGAAGTGGTGTTGAATTTTGTCAAAGACTTTCTCTGTATCTATTGAAATAATCAGGTGGTTTTTGCGGCTGTGGATTATGTTGATTGACTTCTGTATGTTGAACCAACCCTGCATTCCTGGGATGACGTCTACCTAATCAAGGTGGATAATACTTTTTTTTTTTTTTTTTTTTGGTTTTCTCGAGGTAGGGTCTCACTCTAGCCCAGGCTGACCTGGAATTCACTATGTAGTCTCAGGATGGCCTTGAATTCACAGCGATCCTCCTACCTCTGCCTCCCAAGTGCTGGGATTAAAGGCATGTGCCAGCTTGCCCAGCTTGGATAATACTTTTGATGTGTTGTTGGATTTGGTTTGCAAGGATTTTATTCAGAATTTTTGGATCTAAGTTCCTCAGGGATATAGGTCTACAGTTTTCCTGTCTGGATTTATCTTTGTCCAGTTTGGGTATTAGAGTGATGCAAGCTTCAAAGAAGGAGTTCGGAAGTATTCCATGTTCAACAATTTCATTAAAAAGCTTCAGGAATGGTTTCAGTTGTGTGATGAATGCTTGAATGCTTGATAGAATTCAGCTGAGAATCCATCAGGACCTGGACTTTTCTTTCTGGGGAGGTTTTTAATTGTTTTCAATTTTGGGGTATGTGATAGGTTTATTAAGGAAATTTATCTGCTCCTGATTTAGCTTTGGTAAATGGTAAGTGTCCAAGAATTCATCCATGTTTTCCAGGCTCTCCAGCTTTGTAGAGTATACGTTTTGTAAGTAACACCTGATGATTCTTCCAGTTTCATTGGTGTCTGTTGTGATCTCTCCATTTTTATTTCTAATTTTGTTGATTAGGTCCCTCTCTTTTTGCACTTTGGTTAGGTTGGCTTAGGGTTTGTCATCATATTTATTTTTTCAAAGAACCAGCTCTTTGTTTCATCAATTTTTAACATTGTATTTTTGATTTCTATTACATTGATCTCTGCCTTGATCTAATTTCTTTTCATCTTGAGTTCCTAGGGTTGGATTGTTCAAATTTTTCCAATTCCTTTAGCTCATTCGTTATTAATTCAGGGTATCTCTGTCTTTGTTATGAAGGCATTCAGTGCCATAAATTTTTTCCTTAGGATAGCCTTCATTGTGTCCCATAGGTTTTGGCATGTTGTATTTTCATTATTTATCTCGAGAAACTTTTCAATTTTTTGTTTAAATTTCTTGAACTACCCATTCATTTTTTAATAGCATATTGTTCAATCTCCAATAGTTGGTACATTCTCTTTTTTTTCCCCATTGTTTATTTCCAACTTCAGTGCACTGTGGTCTGATGTGATACAGGGTGCTGTATCAATTTTCTTAAATTTATTTAGACAAGATTTGTGACCTAATATGTGATCTATTTTGGAGAATGTTCCATGAATTGCTGAGAAAGATGTATATTCTGTAGAGTTGGGATGGAAAGTTCTGTATATGTCTATTAAGTCTAGTTGGTCTATGGTCTTGCTAAGTTCTATTATTTCTCTATTGATCTGTCTGATTTGTCTACAGTTGATAGTTGTGTATTAAAGTCTCCAACTATGATGAATTTGGAGTTTATTTTAGATTTTCCATTAATTTTTGCTTTATGAAATGTCATGCACTTGTATTTGGTGCATATATTTTTATGACTGTGATATCTTCTTGTTATATCATTCCCTTAATGAGTAAGAAGTGGCTTTCCTTGTCTTTTTAATTAATTTTAGTTTATAGTCTATTTTGTCAGATATTAGTGTAGCCACTCCTGCTTGTTTATTTCCATTTGCTTGGAATATTATTTTCCATCCTTGTACTCTGAGAAGGTTTTTATCTTTAGAGGTGGGTTTCTTGGAGGCAACAAATGGAAGGGTTCATCTTTCTGATCCATCCTGCCAGCCTTTGTCTTTTTATACAAGAGTTGAGACCATTAATATTCCAAGTAATAACTGTAAGTCTTTTTTTTTGTTGTCCGTAATGACTTACATTACTTAGTGGGCAAACAATAAGTTGTTATGCCCCGACCCCGATGCTCCCCTCCCCCATCCAATATCAGCTGGATAACCTCCTCCATGGGTCCTCTGGATCAGTCCTTGTGACCTTGGATAGCCTAGTATTCAGCCAGGTTCTCCTGGCCCTAGTATGTTGTTACTGAGGGGTGCCATGCTTCTGGATAGTCTCCCCCACCCCGGCTCTGAAAATCGTTCCGCCCCCTCTTCCGCTCAGTTCCTGAGTCATGGTAGATGAGTATTAAGGCTGCTTTAATGTTGTGAGTTTAGGGGTCATTGTGTCGAAAATTGGTTTCTGTCTCACTGGCTTATCCTGTATTGATTGAATGGCTGTGGCTGTGGGTCCCTGGTTCATGCCGTCATTCTCTGTGGGGTTCCATATGTATCCTCCACGATAAGACTGTGGTGGCTCATCTCTTGCCAGGATCTCAGCTATCGGCCTACGGTTGGTTGGTATGGTTAGATGGGCCCAAGCTCTCTCGCTGCATCCTGAAAAATACAAACACAATCTCGATCGGAGAGTGAGATCAGTGTAGGTTACTAAATATACCCAATTCTGGATTACCTACATTCTATTTATCGTAGCCTCCCCGTCAATCAGTCCCATAGTGCATCATGTCTTGGGAGTTCAAGAGTACAGGATCAGGTGCCTATCGGCCTGAATCCCACGTTCCAGACAAGGGCTCCCTCTCACTAAGTGGAAAATTTGGCCGAATTTGAAAGCTGTTGATTGTCTCTCCGAGACCCAGGCTCCTCCATTGCACAAGTGCTCCTTTCTTCGTTCACTGTTCTTACCCAGCAGGAAATGTGGTCAGCCTACTCGTGGCCGCAGATTGTGTTTCATGTCAGTGGTATCTGTTTACTCCAGATGTCATAGATCAGTTTCCCCTGGGAGCCTGTGCAGTGCCTTCCAGCACTACACTAACTGCCTTCTGGGGGCTGGATACCGTTCCAGACCTTGAAGGGTCTCTAGATGCTGATCGGTGGCATTCTGTGGTTTCTTCAGCAACAGGGTTTTGCCTCAGGCCTGGGGAGGGCACTCAAGAGCTTTGACAGAATTCTGTCTTCTTGTTGGAATCTCATGAGTCACTTTGGTCAACAGCTCAGTGAGGGAAAGAACCAGTGGTTTGAACCAGGGGTTGTCAGGCTGATCTAATTGTTCACAGGCTTAGACAACTGTAAGAACAGCTAATTAAACAAGCCATGGCAGCTATGGGTGACCGATCCTCCCCCCATGTATGGCTTAAAATACTGGATCGGTAGTCAGAGATGGGTAAGATCCATGGAATTACATATCAACCTAAGACAGTGTTCTGACGCTTGGAGATCAGAATTCCAATGACGGGTAAGAGTGTAATTTGCCATGGACAACCTAAGACAGACACGATCCTGAGCCATTTTTTAATAAAAGAAAAGGGGGATATGTCAGGGGCGAAAGCTTTTAGGGGCCTTGGGAGGCACACCCTGGCTTAGTCTTGGACGGCACCTGACAGCTTGCCACAAAGGGCTTAGCTTAATGAGTTTCAGGTGGTGATCTCAGTTGGCCGTTATGCAAAGGTTCTTCCCATTAGTCCTTTGATTGACCAGGAAGCTCTATATATTCTGCCTCGTTCCCCGCAATAAAAAGCACACCTTCATCAACCCACAAGCTGTGTGTGTGTGTGTGTGTGTGTGTGTATTTATATGATAACTGTCCTCCGCGGGCGGCTGGGCAGTGATAAAGCAGGGGGGGGAGAGAGAGAGAGAGAGAGAGAACACACCAGGGCCACCACCTTGTGGGTCTGGCTTATATGGGTCTTGGGGAATTGAACTCCGGGCCTTAGGCACTAGAGGCAAGTGCCTTAAACGCTGAGCCATCTCTCCAGGCCCATTTTTTCCTAAATTTCAATATGTCATTTTTCCTTTCAGCTGAGTAAAATTCCATCGTGTAAATATACCACAGTTTCGCTGTCCATTCCTCCATGGATGGGCATTTGGGTTGATTCCAATTCTTGGCTATTATGAATTGAGCTGCTAAGAATATAGTTGTACAAATGTTTCTGCATCGAGATGTGACATCTTGTGGATAGATAGATGCCTAGTAGAGGGATAGCTGGGTCCATTGGTAGTTGTGATGGTTAGAGTTTATTGTCAACTTGCCTTGTTTAATAATCTACAGTAATCTTGGGCAGGTCTCTGAGCTTGCCTGCAGAAAGGATTGACAAAAGGAGGAGGTTCCTCTTTTTGAGTTGCCCTTCCCCCAAGTGGGTGGGCCTTCCAGAAGAGACTGAATACAAGAAAGCTTGGGGGGAAGGAAAACTTCCTTCTTTTTCCTTCCTCCCCTGCTGCTGGTGCTGGTTCAAGACTTGAACTCGCATCCTGCTCTCCCGCCCTTCTTAGACATCAGAACCCAGTTTGTTCAGCCTCACATCATGGACTGAAGAGCACCCACTCCCCAGGGAGCCATCAGGCCTTCTGGGGTGGATTGTGACTGCTGAGACATCCAGTCACGTGGACTGAACAGCTATTGGTTCCTTCACCTGTGGGCCTGCATATTGCTATTGTTGGACTATTGTAAGCTACCCCAATAAATTCCCTTTTACTACAATCCATTCTCTCAACTCTGTTTCCTCTAGAGAACCCTAACTCATACAGTAGTTCTATGTCTATTGTGTTAAGGAGTCTCCACACTGCTTTCCATTGCGATTGAACAAGTTTGCAATCCCACCAGCAGTGAATGAGAGTTAGTTTTTCCCCGCATCCTCAACAGCAACGATTGTTGTTGGTGTTCTTTATGATTGCCATTCTGACCGGGGTAAGCTGATTTCTCATTGTGGTTTTGATTTGCATTTCCCTGATGCTTAAGGCTGCTGAGCACTTTCTCAGGTGAGAAAAGGTCATTTGTGTTTCCTCCTCTGTGAATTCTCTGTTGAGATCAGTGCCCCATTTTGTGAGGGGGCAATTTGGGTTTTTGTTATTAATTTTTCTGAGTTCTCTTTAGGTTCTTGAAATTAGGCTGAGTTGTAGCTGGCGAAAATCATCTCCGTGTATAAGGGGTCTATTGATTTTGAGAACGGTGTTTTTGTCTGTACAGAAGCTTTTGAGCCTGATCAGGTCCCATTGGTTAAGTGACTGTTGCACTTCCTAGGCTACTGGAGATTTGCTCAGGAAGGTGTTCCCTACTCCTATCTCATGTAGGGTTCCTCTTTTTCTTCCAGAGTGTTCAGGGTTACAGGATTGATATTGAGGTCTTTGATCCATTTGGAATTTATCTGTGTGCATGGTGAAAGGAGTGGGTCTATTTTCATTTTTTTACACGTGTTTATCCAATTTGTCCAGGACCATTTGTTGAAGATGCTATCTTTGGCCCAGTATACATTGTCGAAATCCTTGTCAAAGACTAAGAAGCTGAAGTTACTTGCATTAAAGGCTGGGTCATCAAGTCTATTCCACTGGTCAGACGGTTTTTCTGCCATTATCATGCTCTTTTAGTTATTATGGCTTTGTAGTATGTTTTAAAGTCAGGTATGTTGATACCTCCTGCACAATTTTTTTTTTTTGCTCAAAATAGTGTCAGCTATTCGAGGTCTCTTACCCTTCCAAATAAATTTTGAGATTATTTTTTCTATGCCTGTGAAGGAGGAGATTGGGATTTTTATTGGCATTGCGTTGAATCTGTAGATTGCTTTTGGCAGGATTGCCATTTTTACTATATTGATTCTCCCTATCCATGAGCATGGAATGTCTTTCCATCTTGTCATATCCTCCTCTAGTTCCCTCTTGAGTGTTTCAATATTTTCCTTATATAAGTCTTTCAGTACCTTGGTTAGTGACAATCCCAGGTATTTGATTTGATTTTGAGGACATAGAGAACAGGACAGTTTCTCTGATGTCTTTTTCCAAATGTTTGTCTTCTGTATATAGAAAGGCTACTGGTTTTTGTTTGTTAATTTTGTATCCTAACACTCTGAAGGCATTGATCACCTTCAGGAGATTACTAATACTATTCTTTGGGTCTGATATATATAAGATCATGTCATCTGCAAAGGGGGATAGTTTGACTTCTTTCTTTCCGATTTGTATCCCTTTTATGCTATTCTCCTGTGTTATTGCTTGGGCTCGAACTTCAAGCACTATGTTAAAGAGCAGTGGTGAGAGTAGACATCCCTGTCTTGTTCCTGAGTTGAGAGGGAACTCCTTGAGTTGTTCCCCATTGAGGATGATTTGTGCTTTAGATCTGTCTATTGACTTTATCATGTTGACGTATAGGCCATCTACGCCTATTCTTTCCAGGGTTTTAAACATGATGTGGTGTTGAATTTTGTCAAAATCCTTCTCAGCATCAATTGAGATGACCATGTGGTTGTTGCGGTTGAGTTTGTTAATGTGGTGAACTATATTTATTGACTTGCATATGTTGAACCATCCCTGCATCCCTGGGATGAAGCCAACTTGGTCAGGGTGAATTATAGACTTGATGTGGGTTTAGGATCTTTACCTGCTCTGGTCTGAGCTTTGGAAGTTGGTAGGTGTCCAGGAATGTATCCATTTCTTCCAGGTTCTCTTAATTTTGTGGAGTAGGGGTTTTGGAAATATGACCTGATGATACTTCCGATCTCTTCAGGATCTGTTGTGATCCCACCTTTGTCATTTTTTATTTTGTTAATTTGGGCCTTCTCAGTTTTTCGTTTGATTAAGTTGGCCAGGGGTTTGTCGATCTTATTGACTTTTTCAAAGAACCAACTCTTTGATTTGTCTATTTTTTCAATCGTATTCTTTGTTTCCAAGTCATTAATCTCAGCTCTAATCTTAATTATTTCCTTGCGTCTCAAGCTCCTAGGGTTGGATTTTTCCATCTGTTCTAATGACCTTAGGTGGGAGGATAGCTGGTTGATTTGAGACCTCTCTGTCTTCATTATGAAGGCATTAGTGCAATGAATTTACCCCTTAGGATGGCCTTCATTGTGTCCCACAATTTCTGAAAGGTTGTGTCCTCAATATCATTTGTTTCTCCGAAATTCCGGATTTCCTGTTTGACCCATTCATTGTTCAGGAGCGAGTTGTTCAGCCGCCAGTATCTGTTGAACTTTTTAGATCCTCTCCCATTGTTAATTTGTAGCTTTAATGCGTTGTGGTGTGATATGATGCAGTGGGTTACATTGATCTTTCTGAATTTGTTGAGGTATGATTTATGGCCCCGTATATGGTCGATTTTGGAAAAGGTTCCATGCACAGTTGAGAAGAATGTGTAATCTGTGTCCTTGGGGTGGAATGTTCTGTAAATGTCTGTTATCCCTAGTTTGTCTATGGAGCTATTTAACAACTTTATTTCCCTGCTTGTCTTTTGTTTGGAAGATCTGTCTAGTGATGACAGTGGAGTGTTAAAGTCTCCTACTATGATCGTGTTGGCATGTATATCTGCTTTGCTTTTGAGTAATTTATGCTTAATGAACTGAGAGGCCCTTGTATTTGGTGCATACATATTTACTATAGTGATGTCTTCTTGTTGTATCGTTCCCTTGATGAATAGTAAGTGGCCATCATCATCCTTTTTTATTGCTGTCAGTTTAAAGTCTATTTTGTCAGCTATTAGAGTAGCTACACCCACTTTTTATTATTCCCACATGAATGGAAAATTGTTTTCCACCCTTTTACTCTCAGTAGGTTGCTGTCTTTAGTGATAAGGTGTGTTTCTTGAAGGCAACAGATGGAAGGGTCCATTTTCCTGATCCAACCTGAGATCCTATGTCTTTTTATAGGAGAGTTGAGTCCATTTACATTCAAAGTTATTACTGTGAGGTTTTCTTTAAACCCTGCCATGTTAGAGCGAATATGGAGGTTGGTATCTGAGCTGTTGTTATCTCTTTGGTGTTACCTTGCTTGTTCTCTGTTCCTTTGCTGAGGTCGGATGTTTGTCTCATCTACATGGGATATCTCGTGTAGTATCTTCTGAAGGTTTGTCTTTGTGTTCAAGTAATTGTAGAACTGGTTAATTTCATGGAATACTTTCATTTCTCCATCTATTATAATAGATAACTTTTCTGGGTACAGTAGTCTAGGTTGGAATCCGTACTTCTTTAGTCCTAGAATTACTTTATTACAGGCTCCTCTGGCTTTTAATGTTTCTATTGAGAAGTCTGAGGTTAGTCTGATGGGATTGCCTTTGTAGGTAATGAGTTTCTTTTCTCTTGCTGCTCTAAGTACTCTCTCTTTACCCTCAATGTTTGTCATTGTAAGTAAGGCATATCTTGGAGAGTTCCTCCTTTGATCCAATTTTTTTGGGATCCTGAATATCTTTTAGATGTACAGCATTATCTCTTGCCAGGTATGGAAAGTTTTCTTGAATAATTCTGTTGAAAATATTTCCTATGCCCCTGGCCTGGTTTTCTTCTCCTTCCGGGATCCCCATGATCCTTAGATTGTGTCCGTTTATGGTATCCCACATTTCCCCTTCACTTGTTCACTTGCTCTTTTGAATTTGGTCAAGTTTCAGATTTCTCTTAAATTCTTCTCTGTTTTGTCTTCCATGTCTGAGGTTCTATTTTCCAAGTGATTAATCCTATTGGTAAGAGATTCTAGGGATGTTTTTATTATTTCAATATGATTTTTGTTTTCTGCAACTTCTTTTAGGGTTGCTTCTATCATCTAGGTAATCCAGAATTGTGTATATCTCTGTTAACCTATACTGATCTCACTCTCCAATGGAGACTATGTTTGTATTTCTCAGAATGCAGCGAGAGAGCTGTGGCCCATCTAACCATACCAACTGACTGTAGGCGGATAGCTGAGATCCTGGCAAGAGATGAGCCACCACAGTCATATCGTGGAGGTCCCATACGGAACCCCACAGAGAATGATGGGATGAACAAGGGACACACAGTCACAGTCATTCAATCAACACAGGATAGCCCAGTGAGATAGAAACCAATGATTTCTGACACAAAGACCCCTAAGTTCTCAGCATTAAAGCAGCCTTAATACTCACCCACCATGACTCAGGGAACTGAGCGGAAGAGAGGTTGGAAAGATTGTGAGAGCCATGGTGGGGGAGAATATCCAGAGGCATAATCCCACTGAGTAACAACACACTAGGGCCAGGAGAACTAGGTTGAGTATTAGGCTATCTATGATTCCCTGCCCCAAGGACTGATCCAGACCGCCCACAGAGGAGGATAGCCAACTGATTGGGGAAGGGAAAGAGGGGTATTGGGGAACTGGGGATAACAACTCTTCATTTGCCCACTAAATAATGTAACTCATTATGGACAATTTAAAAAAAAGAAGCCCTGATGTGCCCATTTCTCTCTCTCTCTCTCTCTCTCTCTCTCTCTCTCTCTCTCTCTCTCTCTCTCTCTCTCTGCCTGCCTCTCCACCTCTTTCTTAAATAAAATATTTTTTAAATGTTTGCTCAAAACAAAACCAAAAAGAAAAAGCCAGAGTCTCTGGAGCTGGGAAAATGGCTCCGTGGTTAAACATGCTTGCTTGCAAAGCCTGTCCTCTTGGGTTCAATTCCCAAGCCCCACATAAGCTGGATGCAAAAAGTGGTGCAAGCAACTGGTATTCATTTGCAGCGGCAAGAAGCCCTACCATGCACATCCATGCACATGTTAATAAATAATTCATATTTTTTTCGAGGCAGGGTCTCACCCTAGCCCAGGCTTATTGGGCACTGCTTGTTGGCACTGCTAAATGGGACACAGAGGACAAAGGGTTAATGATGTTTGAACAGGTTTGAAACCCCGGTGGTAATCCGGTAGGAGTTTCCCAGCTCCATCGTCAACCCTGACTCCCAAACCCCCTGAGCAAGCTACATGAACCCAGCGTTCCCACCTCAGCATGACTGGCAATGGGTGTCAGACCCAAGTAATGAATTTCCCTGTACCCATCCCCACGGGCCGTGGCTAGAATCACATATTTCCCAACACTCAGGCCACCCAATTATACAAATTAGGTATTCACAGGTTGTCTGCACTTACCTATCCCATTGCAGACTGCCAACTCACCACCCTGACTGACCAATCTCCTTGCCCTCTGCTCCCCTGGCATCTTTTCCCTATAAATGTAAGCTCTCCTCATTCAATAAAGGGCATCTTTTCCCTATAAATGTAAGCTCTCCTCATTCAATAAAGGGCACGTGGATACACTATACACATCTGTTTGCATCTGTGTACTCCGCCGGCCACACCCTGTGTCCATCCCCAGCTCTCTGGAACCGCCTGGAGATAGTGAAGCGGCCCGCGCGGTGGCAGCTACCAACCAATTTCCCTTCTAGGCGAAACAACACAGGCTGACCTGGAATTCACTGTGTAGTCTCAGGGTGGTCTTGAACTCATGGTGATCTTCCTACCTCTGCCTCCCGAGTGCTGGGATTAAAGGCGTGTGCCACCACACACGGCTAATATTTTTTTTATTCATTTTAAAGCAGAGAGATACAGAGAGAGAGAAAGAGAGATAGAGAGATAGCACCAGGGCCACCACCTTGTGGGTCTGGCTTATATGGGTACTGGGGAATTGAACCAGGAGCCTTAGGCACTGGCAGGAAGTGCCTTAACTGCTGAGCCATCTCCCCATCCAATAATTCTTATTTTTAAAATATTTTTATTTATTTACAAGGAGAGGAAGACAGAGGGAGAGAGCATGGGCATGCAAGAACTTCTAGCCGCTGCAAAGGAAATCCAATGCCTGTACCACTTTGAGCATCTGGCTTTATGTGGGTAATGCGGTTGTTAGGTTTGCAGGCAAGCTCCTTAACTGCTGCACCATCTCTCCAGCACAATCATTTTTTAAAAAGTAAAAATAAAGTCTCACGCTGGGCATGGTGATGCACGCCTTTAGTCCCAGCACCTGAGAGGCAGAAGGAGGATTGCCATGAGTTCAAGGCCAGCCTCAGACTACATAGTGAATTAATTCCAGGTCAGGAAAAGGGGAGGAGAGAGGAGGGGGAGGGGAGGTGAGGAGGGGAAGGGAGGGAAGAGGGGAAAGGAGAGGAGAGGAAGAGAAAAAAAAAAAGAATACAGTCTCACTATGTAGCCCAGGCTGGCTTGAACTCTCAATCCTTCTGCCTCAGCTGCACAAATGCTGGGGTTACACATGTGCACCAACGCCACATATAACCATCTCCTGACACATTTTTTTCCTATGTTCAAAATAGGAAAGAGAGGCCAGTCGGTACTACAGAATGAGCTCCAGGTCAGCCTGCCTCAAAAAAAAAAAAACAGGTGGGGTGGGTGGGTGACACCTGTCTTCTCATTTTCTTTCTCACTGTATGGAATGTGGATTGTAGTGAGGTGACCTGAAGAGTGATCATCGAGTGCTAAAGATGACTGAGAAGTCTCAAAGTGCATATCTTTTTATGGACACCTCGGGACCCCAAGGCAGGGGAGACAGGGAAGGGGGACTCTGATGTTTATTGTCAACTTGTGTTGTTTAATAATCTACAGTAATCTTGGGCAGGTCTCTGAGCTTGCCTACAGAAAGGATTGACAAAAGGAGGAGGTTCCTCCTTTTGAGTTGCCCTTCCTCCAAGTGGGTGGGCCTTCCAGAAGAGACTGGATACAAGAAAGCTTGGGGGGAAGGAAAACTTCCTTCTTTTTCCTTCCTCCCCTGCTGCTGGTGCTGGTTCGAGACTTGAACTTGCATCCTGCTCTCCCACCCTTCCTGGACATCAGAACCCAGTTTGCTCGGCCTCACATAGTGGACTTAAGAACAGCCGCTCCCCAGGGAGCCAACAGGCCTTCTGTGCTGGATTGGGACTGCTGAGACATCCAGCCACGTGGACTGAACAGTTACTGGTTCCTTCACCTGTGGGCCTGCATATTGCTATTGTTGGACTGTCGTAAGCTACCCCAATAAATTCCCTTTTACTATAATCCATTCTCTCAACACTGTTTCCTCTAGAGAACCCTGACTAATATAGGGACTAAAGAGGGCACTTCTGGGCAAGAAAGCACTGGAAGATCCTTCCACACATGGTAAGTAATCAACCTACTCCAAAGACACAATGGAAGACAGGCCTTAGAAACAGAGACTGCTGAGTGCTAGATTAAGATGTTTGACCCTTATTCAGCAGATCCTTGGCAGCTAGGGCACTCTGTCTTTTCTAGTGTCTAAATTTTGTAGGTACTCAATGAATGATACACTCTCTGTTAATTAATGCTGTTTGCCTAATAAATGGCATCAGTAGAATAGGAAAAATATGCCTTCGTTGTAACTTGCAAATAAAATTACTTCAGATAGAAAAAATCTATTTTCCAAAGAATCTCTGGTTAGCTATAAGCCCTAATTCAAGGCCTTAGATCCAAAGAAGTCAATGTGGTGTTATCCTGTATAACTAGGTAGTGGGTCAGGCTATATAAAGGAACAGAACAGGGCTGGGAATGTAGCTCAGGGGCAGAACGTTTGCCTAGCATGCACAAGGACATGAGTTCGATACCCAGCACTACAAACAAACAACAGCAGCAACAACAAAAGTACTCCAAGAAAAAGAATAGTTCCCCTCTAGTCACTGGCCACATGATCCAAAATATCTGAACATTCTTGGGAGAAGGGTTCAGGAAATTAGTCAGACACTAGATTTAAACAGAGAATCTCTGATGAAACTGGGAATGTTTACCAACTTACAGCCCACAAGAGAGGAGACACAAAAAAGAAACAGCCATGTTAAACACTACAAAAACTGAACTTGAAATAAAAAGGGTTTGAGGACAAAGTTGTAGACTCAATTCTTCAATTTTATCACTCTGGCTATTCATCTGAGACCTACATCTTTAGTTTCATAAAATGAAATAACCTGTATCTTAATGAAGCTTAAAGAATAAATGTGAACATATCTGAAAAAGTGTGATGTATGTATTATCTGTTATCTGATAGTCTCAGTCACATGATGGGAAAGACTGAACCAAACTAACACTCTAAAAGGACAAAACTGAATAGATACCAAAGTGTGACATCTAAAAACATAAATGTCATATTCAATGGAGTTGTTCAACAACAAATCAGGCTGGTATAGGTGACTTATCTATTGTAATATGACCAAGAAACTGCTACATCAGTTAAGGATGTTATAAAACTCATACTTGCATTGAATTGTTGCAAATACAAGGTCACAAATTATCTTAGGTTAAACAGATTCTCTAATCCAGAGTGAGAGAATCTGCTTTTTTCCAAGAGGATCATGGATTCAAGTGCAGTCTTGTCTGAAAATCAAAATAAATAAATACCCTATTCTAAAACATTATTATAACTCAAAGTATATTTTACAAACTGAAAAGTATGTAAACACAAAATTTCCATCTTACCCATGCACTGTTTATAAATTATCAGGATAAACTTGTCACAATGACGCACCTCTCTCCCTATGCCAACCCCACCCTCTTCCTCAAACACACACACACACACACACACACACACACACACACACACAATACCAAAACCCAAAGAAACGTTTAAAAATGTTCAGTTGTGAACATCTATCTTGATAGCTGGCTGGCAATGGTCCTAACAAAGAAAGCTTAGCTTCTTCTGAGGCTATGCTGGGAGGACAGGAGTAGAAGGGTACTGTTAGCAAAGATCAAGAGTATAGTTATCTTATTTGTTCCTAACTCTACCACAGCTCAGGTAAATTTTTCTTAATGAGCATTTTATGATAGATTTCAACCACCAGGTGGCACAATTTCAGAAAATAAAACCCTAGTACAAAAGTATAAGCATGCTACCCACAGGGGGAACATTCCTTTGTTTTTTAATGCCACTTGAGTTTTTTTTTAAAAAAAAATATTTTATTTATTTGAGCAAGAAAGAAAGAGTATGGATGTTCCAGGACCTCCTGCTGCTTAAGTGAACTCCAGAAGCGCAGCATATCTGGCCTTTCATGGTTACTGGGGAATTGAACCCAGGCAGGCAAGGCAGGCTTTGCAAGTAGGAACCTTTAACCGTTGAGCCATATCCCCAGCTTTTTATTTAGACAAAAATTTCTACTGTGTGACTGTCCAGAAAATAAATTTATATTTAATGTTGAAATTTATAAAAAAGAAGTAAAAAGTAAACCCAACTCCAGGAAGTCTATTCTCTAGAAAGAACTTCAAGCACCCCACCCACTCCAGCTACACATGTAGAAGTTTCAAATGAAGATTTCCAAAACATGGACTCTACATAAAACACCTATGGTGAAAATACAAGCACAGTCATGGATCGCTAAGGCCCATAAAGGGGGATAAGAAAGTTGCCGAGCCAGGTGTACAGAGGGAGGGGATCACTTGAGAAGCTGGACGACTTCCGCTACTAGCGCGCCCTCCGATGACCCTACAAGCAAATCCCTCAGGAACAACAGTGGGAATGGGGTTCATGCTGAAGGATTATACCATTTGACAGGCGCCGCGTCCAAGATCACGCGGCCAGCGGGTGTCTTACAGACATCAACAGCGAGTGACATCCAACCTCGGCCAACCACCCGCACGTCCCGGTAGACACCCGAGGGCGCACCCGAGCCACCTGCCGAGCGCAGCAGCTGGGCGACCGGGCCATGGCCGCGCGGGGCCGGGAGCCGGGTCTTCCTGCTCCAGCGTCCCGAGACCCGCAGCCTGGAGACACTCCGCCGACCCGCCCGGCTCCAGAGACTCACCGACACTCCGCCACACCGGAGAGACTGGCGCCGCAGACAGCGACCCGCACCGCGACCTCCGGGCCGGCCGGTGTGCAACGGCGGCGAGCCGGCAGCTCCACGGAGCGAGAGCCCGCTCCGCCCCGCGCCTCCCGAGTGCGCATGCGCATGCGGAATCCCGCCCGGACCCAACCACTCCGCGATGCTGCGGGGGAAGAAGGACTCGTCCACTCGCCCACGGGGGCGTCTACGCAGCACAGCGGACCGAGGAGTGGACTTTGTGACTGATTTTAAATTTTCTACACGATCGTCTCCTGTGAGAAGCGTGACGTTGGGAGTCTTCTGGCGTCACTTCTGTCGTTCCCCCGACGGTGTCCCCCGCGCCCATGGAGCAGTCCAAAGGCTGAGCCCCGCGGGCGGCGCTTCGGGCGGCGGGAGCGGCCATTGGAGGCTTCGAAGGCGCCTCGGCGGGACCCTGGTCGCGGAGACGGCTGGCGCTGGGACTGGTGAGCGCTCGGGGCCTGCGGCGGACGGCCTGGGGGTGAGGGGCTGCGGTTCGGGGTCAGGGGAGCCGCGGCGGGGCGTCACCGAGGACCTCAGGTTCACCCTGGGGAGCCGCGCGTCTGTTCCAGCAGAATCACGTCCTCGGTTTGATAGTTGCGCCCTTTCTTTATTCTTGAAATGTCCCCGAGCCCGCCCGTTCTGCTGCAGGTCACGGAGATCCTGGCTCCTGGTGTCTTGCCTAACCTGTGTTTTCATAAACAACCTGAGCCCCTCCCAGGAGAGTGGGAAGGGATAGGTCTCCTTTACTGGAATTCAGATCTAATCCTGGCATTGTGGTCGGTCAAGATAAAGACCCCAGAACTTGGCTTCATGGACCAGTCAGCTGTCTCTCTGGCTCCCCTGAGCCAGAAGATCTCAAAATACATTTGCCAGGGGTGGGCAAGGTCTCTTCTGGGCCTGGTTGAAGGCTAAATTGGCTACAGAGTGAGACCATCTCCAGGGGGAAACGTTCTAGAGCTGGAGATGTAGCTCAGAGCACTTGCTTGTTTACTTGGCATGCAAGAAGTCCCAGACACGGTGATGCCCATCTGTAATTCCACCATGCTGAATATGGAGGTAGAAGCATCTGAAATCCAAGATCATCTTCAACTACCTACCAATTTCAAGGACAGCTTGGGCTGCACTAAAAGCCTGTCTCAAGGGGCTGGAGAAATGGCTAGCAGTTAAGGTGCTAGCCTGCAAAGCCTACTGACCTGGGTTCCTTCAATTCCCCAGTACTCACGTAAAGCCAGATGCACAAAGTGGCTCATGCATCTGGAGTTCATTTGCAGTGGCTGAAGGCCCTGGTGCTTCCATTCTGTCTGTCTCTGCTTGCAAATAAATAATTTTTTTAAAAAAAATTGTTTAAGCCTTTCTCAGAGAGAGAGAGAGAGAGACTATCTGAAAAAATGGTAAGCATTGGATGTTGACTTCCAAAGCAATTCCTTCCTAGGTAAAAATAAGATGATGAAGCAGGCTGGGTATTTCATACCTTTAATCTCAGCGGAGGTAGGAGGATCACAGTGAGTTCAAGGCCAGTCTGAGCTACGAAGTGAGTTCCTGATAGCCTGGGCTAGAGTGAGACCCTGTCTTATAAACAACAACAAGGCTGGAGAGATGGGTCAGCGCAGATAAGGCGCTCACCTTCAAAACCTAACTACCGTAGTTCAAATCCCCAGTGCCCATGTAAAGCCAGATGCACAAAGTGTCACATACATCTGGAGTTCTTTGCAGTGGCAAAAGGCCCTGGTGCACCCATTCTCTCTCTCTCTCTTTCTCACTCACTCTGTCTCTGTCTTTCTCTGATTGCAAATAAATAATTTTTAAAAAACAAATAAGATGCCGAAAAATTTACAAAGTTTCTATATTTGATTAATACTTCGCTCTTTTTGTTTTTGTTTTGCTAAAGTGCCAACAAGATGGATGAGACTGTTGCAGAATTTATCAGGAGGACCATCTTGAAAATCCCTATGTGTGAAATGATGACCATCCTAAAAGCCTGGAATTTTTTGTCTGAAACACAACTGCAGACCATAAACTTCCGGCAGAGAAAGGAATCTCTGGCTCAGGACTTGCTTCTGCTATGTGAAGTAATGATATTCAGCCTTAACAGCTTCAAACTTGTTAGCCTTTTGGCCCTTTTTTTCTGTAGTCCAAGGGGCTTAATACAACTGCTTGATTGCTTATAAAGTGAAGAAACAAAATTTTTATTGACTTTTTTTTTCTTTTTGTGGGGAAGGGGTTCCAGATAGGGTCTTGCTCTAGCCCAGGCTTATCTGGAATTCACAATGTATCTCAGGGTGGCCTTCAACTCACAGAGATCCTCCTACCTCTGCCTCTTGAGTGCTGGGATTAAAGGAGTGCGCCACCACACCTAGCTCTGTATTAATTAATTTATAAACAGAGAGAATGAGTGCACCAAGGCTTTTAGCCACTGCAAGCAAACTCCAGATGTATGTGCCACTTTGTGCATTTGGCTTTACCTGGGTACTGGGGATTGAACCCAGGTCATTAAGCTTTGCAGGCAAGAGCATTCACTGCTGAGCCATCTCTCCAGCAGTTGGCTTCTCTCTCTCTCTCTTTTTTTTATTTGAGAGAGAGAATGGTAAGCATGAGTGCCTCTTGCCACTGCAGATGAACTCTCAGATGCATGCACCACTTTGTGGATCTGTCTTTACATGGATACTAGGGCCAGCAGGCTTTGCAAGCAAGCACATTTAACTGCTGAGCCATCTATAATTTGCTCTAACCAGTCTTATTATGGGCTTGAAAGGAGTAGCAGCAGACCTCTCCCCACGTCTCCTAATTTGTTTATCCTGTCTTTCAGGAGAAGTGTGCAAGTGTGCAAGACATGGCCCTTTTAGACATTGTTTGTAAGTTGTAAGTTTGTAAGTTTGTATTTGTTCTCAGGCAGTGTTATTGGAGGAATGTTTTAAAGAGGATGCAGCCTCTGGGCCTAGTGTTAAATCCAGGTTCTGTCTCTTACCTGTCTACTGTCCTTCCCCAAGTTGCATCTCCTCTCTAGACCTAGACTCACCCTAAATGAAGGTGTTACAGTCCCTACTGCACAGGAGTATCTGCAGACTCAGGACAGGAACTGGTGTGTCATTTGCACTTTATATGATCACAGAATTTGGAATTGTATTCCTGCGAATTTATTACAGTGTAGCTTTTCCTCCCATCTGATTCTTAGATATTTTGTAATTATGTACTTCTAAAAATGTATTTTTTCCTAACCATCAGGAAACAATGGGGATGACAACAGACTCGACCAGGTTTCTTAAGTTGGTTTCATGGCTGCATCACTGCCTCCTTATAAACCCAGGGTTGTGAGGGCTAACATCACTGTACCTCAGTATTTCCATTTGACAAATCTTCCGTCTTGTATAAGGTTATGGTGAGGATTAAATAAAAGTACATGTCAAGTACTAGAACAGAACCTGGTTCTCATTGATCTTTTGTTGGCATTTTATATTAATTGCCTTCTATGACTTGGAAGTGTATCAAAAATCATCTTTAAGAAAAAGGTTGATTATATTGCCTAGCCATTAGCTACTATATTTGAGTACTCACGGAAGCAGTAGTCAGAAAGAAACAATTTCTTAATTAGGCATACATGGGCCATTACGGAGTTATCATTATGAGTAGTTTATATCTCCTCACCCAGATAAGGATACTTATCAGTTAGACAAGTTCAGAGATTAGTAATATGATTAAAGTGTTGAAATAGATAAGATGCATGAGAAGAGATAGGAAGAGCTAGAATTAATTACTCTGGAGATGAAAATTGCTT
This sequence comes from Zapus hudsonius, assembly GCA_004024765.1. Classification (NCBI taxonomy): domain Eukaryota; kingdom Metazoa; phylum Chordata; class Mammalia; order Rodentia; family Dipodidae; genus Zapus; species Zapus hudsonius. Next base: position 30,631 of record PVHP010007769.1, on the reverse strand, counting down.
TTTAACCCTTGAAGCATTATCATAAGAAACAAAGAAACCAACTTTTTTTCATCTTCTTTAGGAAATAACTTGAAAGTTGCCATGGAACTATATTCTAGGCAAAAGAGAATTTACTGGTAGGGTGGATATTTTTTTTTTCAGATTAAAATGGGCTACTAAAAGAAGAAGGGGAGTCTCCTTTTTTGATAACTTTTCCAAAGAAAAATGGATACAAATCAATTTGTATTGTCAAGGAGCAGGTATACTTACAATCATGGACCTAGAAATGCTAAATCACTGAGACCTTATCTCAGCCTTCAAGAACTCTATAGTTCTCTGGTTAATTCTCTTGGCTAGTCATAAAAGAGACAGCAAAATTTTCCAATTATTCTTATATAAATATGCACAAATGAATCCATTACAATGTATTTTCCTTTTTTTCTCTTCCCTTCCTCCTCTCTCCTTCCTTCCCTCTCTTTTTCCATTCCTTGAGGAAAGCTGATATATGTGGACTTTGGTTAATGGCATCATATCATCATTGAATAAGCAAAGCGAAGAGCAATTTTATTTTTATTTTTTTTGGGGGGGTGTAATCCTCTATCACTTTTTAATTTATTGTCCATAATGAGTTACAACATTTAGTGGGCAAACAATGAGTTGTTATCCCCAATTCCCCGCTGCCCTCCCCTCCCCCCTCCACTGGATAACCTCCTCCATGGGTCGTCTGGATCAGTCCTTGTGACAGGGG